>WYDI02025856.1:0-34282 GCA_009867235.2 Psittacus erithacus | reverse complement strand
ACCTGGCCTTGAACACTGCCAGGGATGGGGCAGCCACAGCTTCTCTGGGCACCCTGTGCCAGCGCCTCAGCACCCTTTTAGTGAAGAATTTTTCCATTATCTAGTCTCAATCTCCCCTCTGTCAGTTTAAAGCCATCCCCCCTTGTCCTGTCACTGCATGTCTTTGTAAAATGACCCTGTTATGCCCCTTTGGAGATACCTCTTATGCCACTCATATGCCCCCTTGGCCCACTGCTGCACTCCCATGCCTCCTTGTGCCCCCTTTGCACACCCCATTACACCCCCTTGCATGCCCCCATCTTGTCCTGTGCATATCCCCTCATACCCCCTGCTCACCCTGCCCATGCCCACCCCATATCCCGCAGACGCAGGAGGTGCAGGAGCTGGCGCGGGGTGCACGGAGCCGGGCAGAGGAGGCACTGGGGCGCTCCCAGGCTGCCCGCAGCCAGGCAGAGAAGGCGACAGCCCAGCTAAGGGACTTCATCCGCAGAATCAAGGCCTTCCTGGCAGGTAGCACCAGCACTGGGTAGGCCCATGGACACAGTGGGGCTCAGCACGCACACCCTGAGCCCACCCTATCCCTGTGTCCCCACAGAGGAGGGAGCTGACCCAGGTAGCATCGAGCTGGTGGCCCGGCAAGTGTTGAACATCTCCCTGCCCAGCAGCCCCAGGCGGATCCAGGAGCTGCTCCAAGAGATGTGGGAGAGCATCAGCCAGCTGGAAGGGGTGGACGCGGTGCTCAACAGCACGGCACAGGGGCTGGCTGTGGCACAGGGGCTGCTGGAACAGGGACGGGATGCCAGGCAAGTGGTAGGGGATATGTTGGGTGACAGATTGTGGGGGCCCCATCCCCTGTGCTGGCAAAGGCTGGAACTGCCTGTGCCACTGCAGGGAGCGAGCGGAGGGTGTGAAGGATGAGCTGGTGGGGACACAGCAGGCACTGGAGGTGGCACAGGCACAGGCGACGGCAGCGGGGAGTGCCCTGCAGAGTGCCAGGGATGCCATCCAGGTGGCTGAGAGCAGAGCCAAGGAGGTGAGAGGCACTGGGGCTGCCAGCAGGGAGTGGCTGAGGAGTGGGGATGGTGCTTTGGGCATGGTGGGAGCAATGGGGTTGGTGCTACTGTGCAAGTGGGGTGAGTGCCATGGGGAGCAAGGCTGATGCCATGGGCACACCAAGGCTGATGCCAGAGGGATGCGGATGGGGGTGTGCCAGGGCAGCAGGGCTGGCACTGCAGTCACAGCCGGTGCCCATGCATGCCCAGGCAGAGCGCAGGCTGCAGGCACTGGAGGGGAAAGAGTTGCGGGCACAGCGGCGGCTGCAGGAGCTGGGGCAGCGCATCACTGTACTGCAGGAGCGGGACCAGGTCACCCGCCGCATGGCACAGCGAGCCAAGGATGGGGCGCAGCGTGCCACCACCACTGCCGGGATGCTCAGCCAGGTGAGGCCCAGCCCCGTCATGGAGTATGGGGTGACAATGAGGGCTCAGCCTCACCGTGCCTGTGTGCCACCAGGACCTGGCGCAGGTGACACAGCGCTACATGGTGCTGAAGACCCGGGTGAGCACGCTAGATGGGGCGTCCGGCGGCGCCCTGCAGCGAGTGACACGGCTGACAGCCGAGGCACGGGACCTCCTGGACAAGGCCAGCACCAGCAAGAGGAAGCTGGAAGGTGAGGAAGAGTGTGTGGTAGGGGCATTGCCCACCATCGTGGTCTCAGTGCCCCCTTCCCCGTGCGCGTCACCCTTTATTCCCTGGGGCTGGTTCCCCAGGGATGGAACATGGTGACATGAAGGGGAGGCTGTGCCCTGACCGTGCGCCCCGTCCCGCAGAGCTGGAGCAGCACTTCGGGGCCAACGAACGGGTGATGGCAGCGAAGGCCACACGACTGCAGGCTCTGGAGCAGCGGGTCTGGGGGCTGTTGGAGGAGATCCGGGAGAGAGCCAACGCTTACGCCACCTGCTAGGGACCGGCAGCGAGCCCGGGGCTGCGGGCCGAGGCACGGTCGAGGCGCATCCGCCCTGGTTCCCGCAGCCCCGCGGTCCCGTCCCCTCCGCGGGCGCCTGCAGTGCGGCCGCGCTCGCGAATAAAACCCTGAGCAGTGTCTGTGTCCGGTGCCTGAGTCCCGCCCGCTCCCGCGCTCCCCGCTCCGGCCGGGATCCGCCCCGCGCTTTCCGCGCAGCCCCGAGCGCGGCGCCCGCCGCCCAGCTCAGGGAAGAGGGGGAGGACGGGGACGGGAGGGACCCGGGACGGGAAAGGGAACCGGCGGGGCGGGACGGGAACGGGACGGGGCGCGACAGCCGGGCACCTGCTGAGCGCCCTCTTTGCGCGCACTTTGCGCCCCAGTTGCGTCCCCACGATGCGGAACCCCGGTGCCCTCCTGCTGCTGCCGCTGCTGGCCGGTGAGTCCGCGTCCCCCGCTTCCCGCTGCAGCGGGGCCCGGTGGGGGCCAGGGTCAGGTCCCTCCGTCCTGTTTCCGGGCAGCCGCGGAAGGGGCCTCGGGAGGCATCGGGGGGACCCCCTGTCCCGGCCCCCCTTTAAGCGTCTTTAACCGGCTGCTGCCCCGTAGGGCTTGGGGGGACCTCGGTTCCCGACCCCCCTCAGGTCTGCGCCCTTGGGAGCTGCTACCCGGCCACTGGGGACCTGCTGGTGGGGCGAGCCCCCCGCCTAAGCGCCACCTCCACCTGCGGGCTGCGGCGGCCGCAGCCCTACTGCATCGTCAGCCACCTCCAGGTGAGTGGGATGGGGCACTGGGAGGGGACGAGGGGCATGGGATGGGGATGGGAACAAACACCACCAAGCTTCCCGCTCACAGGAGGAAAAGAAGTGCTTCATCTGCGACTCACGGAGGCCCTACGATGCCCGTGCCAACACCAACAGCCACCGCATCGAGAACGTGGTCACCACCTTCGCCCCCCGGCCCAAGAAAGCCTGGTGGCAGTCGGAGAATGGTGAGCGGCGGGTGGGAGCGTCCCGGGGGGCTCCGCTTCCCGTCCTCCCACGCTGAGGAAGCGTGACTCAGCCGGCGCACACGGACGCGCCCCTGGACTGCGGCCGGGTCGGGGGGGAACCCATGCGGGTGGGTGCTCCCCACAGCCACGCATTCCATCCCCCAGGTGTGGAGCACGTCAGCATCCAGCTGGACCTGGAGGCCGAGTTCCACTTCACACACCTCATCATGACCTTCAAGGTGGGTCCTGGCACGCAGGTACCAGGGATGGGATGGGATGGGATGGGATGAGATGGACCCAGGTCTATGCTGGGTGTCCCACAGACGTTCCGGCCCGCGGCCATGCTGGTGGAGCGCTCGGCTGACTTCGGGCGCAGCTGGAAGGTCTATCGATACTTTGCCTATGATTGTGCCACCTCCTTCCCCCACATCCCCCGTGGGCCTCCGCGCCGCATCGATGACGTGGTCTGCGAGTCCCGCTACTCCGACATCGAGCCCTCCACCGAGGGGGAGGTGAGGCCCTGACAGCACCCTAGGAGGGTCCCGGGGACCCCCCTTGCTCTGCCCTCACCACCCTGTTGTGTCCCCCCTCCCCAGGTCATCTACCGGGTGCTGGACCCCTCCATCCCCATCCGGGACCCCTACAGCCCCAACATCCAGAGTGAGTCGCCCGCCCTGGGCTCCTGCCTGGCTGCTCTATTTTGGGTGCAGCTATTTTGGCCGCTGTCTCCCTGCTCTGAGCCCCACAGTGGGGTCAGGGCCAGATCCAGCTTGAAAGGCTCAGCCTCCTCCTGTGCCCATCCTGTGGGAGCTGCTAAAGGTTGGGCTGCATCAGGGTGAGGGCAGGGAGATGCTGTGCTGGAGCTGAGCCCAGCGCCGAACAGCAGCATGGTGCGGGATGGGGTTGGAGATGGGCAGAGGAGCCAGCTGGGTGTAGGACGCAGTGGGTTAATCACACAGGGCTAAATTTAGGCTGGGAGCAGAGGGGAGGAATCTGCAGGGCTTGGCTGCTGGGAAGCTGCAGTCCTGTGGGAGCTGTCCTGTCCTGTCCTGTCCCGTCTCACCAGAGCCCCTACACTGCACCCACCAGGAACAGCCCCCATCAGTGAGGAGCCCTTGCCCAGGGTGCTCATTCCACACTGATGTGGTCCTATCCTGCAGGGTGGGGTGTGCGAACCCCTGGTTCATGGCACAGCATGACATGCCAACCACGTGCAGGGGAGTTGAACCATACAGCCACGTGCAACCAATCACTTGCCTGTGAGCCAAATCACACACACAGCCCGGTGCCAAGAAGCTGCACTATAGGAAGCCATAGGCAGCGCAGTGCGATGGTGGGAAGCCCTGTATGGACTCCCCATACCACAAACAGCATGGACAAGCTCAACCACTCCGTGCTGATGGAGGTTTCTCCTCATTCCAGACCTGCTGCGCGTCACCAACCTGCGTGTGAACCTCACCAAGCTGCACACGCTGGGGGACAACCTGCTGGACACGCGGCGGGAGATCCGGGAGAAGTACTACTACGCGCTGTATGAGCTGGTGCTGCGCGGGAACTGCTTCTGCTACGGGCATGCCTCTGAGTGTGCCCCGCTCAGCGGGGCCCGTGCCACCACCAATGGCATGGTAGGGTGATACAGCACCCTATGTGTCCTCCTGGGGCTGGGGAGCTGTGCTCTCTGATCCCGCAGC
Source organism: Psittacus erithacus (assembly GCA_009867235.2). Taxonomy (NCBI): domain Eukaryota; kingdom Metazoa; phylum Chordata; class Aves; order Psittaciformes; family Psittacidae; genus Psittacus; species Psittacus erithacus. The sequence continues at coordinate 29,643 of WYDI02025856.1, read as the reverse complement.
CCCTCACTGTGGTGTCCCGGCAGGTCCATGGGCGCTGTGTCTGCAAGCACCACACACAAGGACTGAACTGTGAGCGCTGTGAGGACTTCTACCATGACCTGCCCTGGCGCCCGGCCAAGGGCTCCAGCACCAACGCCTGCCGCCGTGAGTGCCACAGTGCTGGGGCAAAGGGATTTGGGGTGCTGGATGGGGAGAGCTGCAGGCTGTGGTTTGGGGAGGTTGCAATGCTGGGTTAAGGGGGGTCAGGGCTGGGGAGGTTGGGTACTGGGGGTGCTATGGGCTGGGTTTGGGTACCACATGCCATGCCATGGTGCCGTCCCCGCAGGCTGCGACTGCAACGAGCACTCGCGGCACTGCCACTTCGACATGGCTGTCTTCCTGGCCACCGGCAACACCAGCGGGGCCGTGTGTGACGGCTGCCAGCACAACACCATGGGCCGCCGCTGCCACCTCTGCAAGCCCTTCTACTACAAGGACCCCAGCAAGGACTTGCGGGACCCCGCCGTGTGCCGAGGTCGATGCTGGGGCTTGCATGTCACGGGATGGGGTGCATGGGGTGTGCTGTGGGGTCGGGTGCTGACTTGCCTGTGTCCCCAGCCTGTGACTGTGACCCCGAGGGCTCTCTGGACGGTGGGATGTGTGATGGCGCTGACGACCCAGCCCGGGGGCTGATCGCGGGGCAGTGCCGCTGCAAGGAGCACGTGGCCGGTCCCCGCTGCGACCGCTGCAACCCCGGCTTCTTCGGCCTCAGTGCCACCAACCCGCAGGGCTGCCAGCGTAGGTACCGGGGCAGCACCCACCGGGATCAGGTGTGTGGTGTGGCCTCACCAGACACTGCTGTGTCTCTCTCCATGCAGGGTGCCAGTGTGACCCCCGTGGCACAGTGGCCGAGGGCAGTCAATGTGACCCTGTGAGTGGTGAGTGCTTCTGCAAGAGGCTGGTGACTGGGCGCCACTGCAACCAGTGCCTGGTGAGTGGGGATGTGCGCGGCACATGGGGGCATGTATGGTACTCGGGGGCTGTGCACAGTGCTTGGGACCATGCACTATGGTTGGGGCCATGCGTGGTGGCATGGTTTAGTGGTGGACTTGGCAGTGCTGTGGTAAAGGTTGGGCTTGATGATTTTAAAGGTCTTTTCCAACCTGGCTGATTCCGTGATTCTATGATTCTGTGATGCTTGGGGCCATGCAATCCCTGACCCCCTTGTCCTCTGCAGCCCGAGCACTGGGGGCTGAGCCACGATGCCCCAGGCTGCCGGCCCTGTGAGTGCGACGTGGGGGGTGCCCGCAACAACCTGTGAGTCTTCATGGGGACACAGGGGCCATGGGGCATCACTGCTGGCATCGGGGCTGATGGTGGTGCTGGGTACCAGGTGTGCCATGGAGACGGGACAGTGCCAGTGCCGCAGCCACGTGGTGGGACGACAGTGTGACCGGGTGGAGCCTGGCTTCTACCGCATCAGCCTGGATCATTACACCTACGAGTCTGAGGATGCTCGGCTCCATCAGGTGAGGGATGAAGGTGTCCTCAGGGCAGTGGATGGCTCTTTGCAGGGTCCCCAAGCTGCAGGCACCACTCTACCCTATGGGCCTGACAGACAAGGCAGTTTTGAGGTCTCATCTCACAACCCTCCCTTGCATCAGGGCTCAGTGGTGGAGCGTGAGCCCCCCATGGACCACACGGCTTCCTGGACCGGGACAGGCTTTGCCCGCATGGTGGAGGGTGGCTGGCTGGAGTTCCACGTGAGTGATGTGCCTTTCTCCATGGAATACGACGTGATCATCCGCTATGAGCCCCAGGTGAGTACCCGACGGTGAAGCCGGTGGCAGGATGTATCACCACACTGGGAGCCGGTGGTGGGGCATGCTGGATGGTGAGCCCTTTAGGTACAGCCTTTTCTCCGTCTGCAGCACCCAGAGCCCTGGCAGGAGGTGAGGGTGAAGGTGCTGCGCCCCAGCCCTGTCTCCGCCAGCAGTCCTTGTGGGAACACCATCCCGGCTGATGACCAGCTCTCCACCAGCCTCCCATCTGGTGCCAGGTGAGCACCGTGCTGGGACGGGGCTGTGCCAGGTCTCATAGCAGGCACTCGGCTGCCCATGCTCTGCTTTGCCCCTGCCCAGGTATGTGGTGCTGCCGCAGCCCATCTGCCTGGAGCGGGGAGTCTCCTACACCATCCAAGTGGAGCTGGGCTATGCCTCCGCTCAGCAGGATCCCAGCACCAGCGTGCTCATCGATTCGGTGAGGGGCAGCTTGCAGGGACAGGACAAGGGGAATGGCTTTAACCTGACAGAGGGGAGACTGAGATGAGCTCTTAAGCACAAGTTCTCCCCTGTGAGGGTGCTGAGGCGCTGGCACAGGGTGCCCAGAGAAGCTGTGGCTGCCCCATCCCTGACAGTGTTCAAGGCCAGGTTGGACACAGGGGCTTGGAGCAAGCTGCTCTAGTGGAAGGTGTCCCTGCCATGGTAGGGTCAGGATGTGGCTGTAGGGCACACAGGGAGAGACAGGCATGACATCTCACTGACTTGCCCCCTGCAGCTGGTGCTGATGCCCCGTTACTCCTCACTGGAGATGTTCATCGCGGGCAACCCCTTCTCCATGAAGCGCCGTGAGACCTTCGAGCGGTACCGCTGTGCCCAGCCCTTCTATGCCGCGGGTCCCTCGCCTGTGGCTGAGCCCTGCTCCAGGCTCCTGCACAGCCTGTCTGCCATCCTGCACGATGGGGCGCTGCGTGAGTCTGGCCCTGCACCCCATTGTCCCCTGTGCTGTGGTAGCAGTGCTCACCCCGCTTTCTGCCCGCAGCCTGCCTCTGCGATCCCCAGGGCTCCACCAGTGCCGAGTGCCAGCCCCAGGGCGGGCAGTGCCAGTGCAAACCCAGTGTCATGGGGCGGCGCTGCCACCGCTGTTCCCCGGGCACCTTTGGCTTTGGGACTGGTGGATGCCGAGGTGAGTGCTGCAGGGATGTGCCGGAAGAGCCTGGGGGTGCTGGGGCGGGATGCTCTCCAGAGCCCAGGGTCAGACTCCATGGATGCCATGTCTTCCAGCATGCCAGTGCAGCAGCGAGGGCTCGGTGAGCCCCGTCTGTGACACCACCACGGGGCAGTGCTCCTGCCGGGAGGGTGCCCATGGTTCTCGCTGCGACCGCTGCCAGCCCGGCCACTGGGGCTTCCCATCCTGCCGGCCCTGCCAGTGCAACGGGCATGCCGAGGAGTGCGACCCGCGCACCGGCAGCTGCCTGCACTGCCGCGACCACACCGACGGTGAGAGGTGCCAGAGGTAGGTGAGGTGCGCTCCGGGAGGAGGATGTGGTGCTGCTGGTGGCCCCTGCTCACCCCTGCCTGCAGATGTGCAGCTGGGCACTTTGGGAACCCGGCGCTGGGCTCCGGACAGCACTGCCGGCCGTGCCCATGCCCCGATGGACCTGGCAGCCCCCAGCACTTTGCCGCATCCTGCTACCAAGACAGCCGGTCCCGGCAGGTTGTCTGCCACTGCAGCCCCGGGTACACAGGTGGGTGCCATGGGGGTCCCCATGCACTTACTTGTGCTCTGTGCCAGTGGGTACAGGCAGGTACAGGCACACTGTGCCCGCAGGTCCCCGCTGTGATGAGTGTGCTTCCGGGTACTACGGGGACCCGCAGCAGCCCGGCGGGCGCTGCCTGCCCTGCCAGTGTCACGACAACATCGACATGACCGACCCAGAGGCATGTGACCGGCGCACAGGGCAATGCCTGCGCTGCCTGTATAACACGGCAGGGCCGCACTGTGCCGAGTGCCAGCCTGGCTTCTATGGGGATGCCACACGGCACAGCTGCAGGCGTGAGTACTCATGGCCACAGAGAGATGTCCCTGGGGGGTCCCCGCAGCCCTGCCCTGCTGTGCCCTGCAGTGTCCTTTGCCAGCCCTGGCACTGCATTCCTATCCTTGTCCCTATGCCCAACTTGTGGCAGCCCATCTACATCCTCATCTAATGCCCATTCCTTTCCCTGCTCTTACCCCATCCCCACTGCCCCCCTGACTCTGTCCCTATCCCATCTTTATCCCATCTCTATCCTGACCCTGTCCCATTTCCATCTCATCCCCATCAGTGGTTCTCATGCTGTTCACATCCCACCTCCACCTGGTCCCTACCACATCCCTGCCCAATTTCTGTCTCCATCCTGCCTTCACCCTCAACCACTGCCATCCCCATCCCATCCCTGCCTGTGTTCGCATCCCTCCTCCTTCCCAGTCTCATCCCCATCCTGTCCCTGTCCTCATCCTCTTGCCATCCCCTCTCAATCCCCGCATCCCTGTCCCTGCTCAGTGCTTGTCTCGTTCCAGGTTGCTCCTGCAACCCGCTGGGCACCAACCCCAGCACCTGCAGTGCCCAGCAGTGCCATTGCGATGCGCGCAGCGGGCAGTGCCACTGCCTGCCCAACGTGGAGGGACAGAGCTGTGACCGCTGCAGCCCCAACTTCTGGAACCTGGGCAGCGGGCAGGGCTGCCAGCCCTGTGCCTGCCATCCCCAGCACGCCCTGAGCCCTGCCTGCAACCAGGTGAGATACAGCAGGGAAAGGGTGACAGGATGGGGCTGGGGGTGCACTGCAGCAGTGCCAGACTTCGTGTCATCCAGTTCACAGGGCAGTGCTCGTGCCGGCCAGGCTTCGGGGGCCAGACCTGTGCCGATTGCCAGGAGCAGCACTGGGGTGACCCGCGGCAGCAGTGCCGAGGTGAGAGCCGGTGCTGGCAGCGGGGACCGTGGTGGGCCCCATAGCACCCTGACACTGCTGTCCCCACAGCCTGCGACTGTGACCCCCGCGGCGTCGCCAGTGCCCAGTGCCACCGTGGCAGCGGCCACTGCGACTGCCGGCCCGGCATCTCTGGCGTGCGCTGCGACCAGTGCGCGCGGGGCTTCTCTGGCACCTTCCCTGGCTGCCAGCCCTGCCACCCCTGCTTTGGGGACTGGGACCGCCTGGTGCAGGACCTGGCTGTGCGCACCCGGGCGCTGGCACAGCGCATCAGCCTCCTGCAGCACACCGGGGCTGCCAGCGCCTTCCAGGGCACCTTCCGGCGGCTGGAGGAGAACCTAGCCACCGTGCGGGACGTGGTGGCCGCCCATAACGTCACCGCCGGTACTGCTGCCCACCTCACACATGCCACGGAGGGGCTGCGGTGAGCATCAGGCGCAGGGCATAGCTCACAGGGGCAGCACCGGGAGTGGGTTGTCACCCCATTCCCTTACAGGCGGCACATCGAGGAGGCGACGGAGAGGCTGACGCGGCTGGAGGGGGAGCTGACGGCTGCCCAGGATGCCAACTTCAACGCCAGCCACGTGCTGAGTGTGGTGGACCGGGGTGCCCGTGCTCTCAACCACAGCCTGCAGGACCTGGAGCAGCGGCTGCAGGCCCTCAAGACCTCCAATTTCCTTGGTGAGATGTGCCACAGAGCTGGGACAATGGGACCATGGCCGGGGGTCTGACAATGCCCCTGCTTCACCCAGGTGCCTATGACAGCATCCGTGAGGCCTATGGGGAGTCACAGGATGCAGAACGCCGGGCAGACGCTTCCACCCGTGCTGTACCCAGCCCCATCAGCGCCTCCGTGGCCACCCGGCACCGTGCCGAGCAGCTCCTGGCCAGCCATAGGGATGACTTCAATCGCCAGAACGCAGCCAGCCGGCGGGCACTGATGGACCTGGCGGCGAGAGCGCAGGCGCTGAGCCTGCATTCGCTCAATGAGAAGGTGGGATGCGGGGAGGGGACCACGGCGACTGCCTGGAGCCGCACTAAGCCCGCGCTGCCGTGCAGGTCTGCGGTGCCACGGGTGATGTGCCTTGCGCTGAGAGCCCCTGCGGAGGAGCCGGGTGCCGGGATGAGGATGGGGGACGGCGCTGCGGGGGTCTGAGCTGCGGTGGAGCTGTGTCCATGGCAGACAGTGCACTGGACCGGGCACGCCATGCGCAGGAGGAGCTGCGGCAGGCGGCCAGCGACATGGCCCAGCTCTCCCACAAGGTACGTGGCAGTTGGTGCTGGTGGGAGTGGATGGCGTGGCCGTGTCCCACTGCCCTTATAGCTCAGACTGAGGTCTGTGCCCCTGCCCAGGTGGCTGAGGCCAAGGGGAAGGCAGATGAGGCTCGGCTGCGGGCGCAGGCGGCGCTGGACAAGGCGAACCAGACCAGGGCCCGTGTGGAAAGCTCCAACAAGGAGCTGCGGGAGCTCATCAGCCACATCAAGGCCTTCCTGAGCCGTGAGTGCCGGTGTGCCGGGCAGATGGCAACCTGCCCAGCCCCTACACCGCACTGCGCTGCCCCTGCACTGCACTGACCCCCCACCGCACTGCATGGTCCCTGCTCTGCATGCGGGGCTATACAACCCCAGCACCGCACAGCCCCTACCCCATACTGTGTTGCATGGACCCTGCCCTGCCCATCCTGTGAGCCTCAAACATCCTGTGTCGCTCCAAACATCCTCTGCCCCATTACCTCTTGCTGTGTCGTGTGGTTGTACCCCGTAATAACCTTCATGGCTCTCCTGCTATGGCTCTCCCCCATATTTCCCTCTGTGTTTCTGCTCCATATTTCCCCCCCATGTTTCCTCCCCCTGTTTCCTCCCCATGTTTCCACCCCGTGCCTTCCCCTCATGGCTCTCCCTCATGGTCCCCCCTGCCCTCCACCGCGGGGGTGCCGCAGGGGACACACTGACATCTCCCACCCTCAGAGGAGGGTGCCGACCCCGAGAGCATCGAGGTGGTGGCCAGCCACGTGCTGGAGCTGTCGCTGCCGGCTGCGCCGGCGCAGATCCATCGCCTGGCCGAGGAGATCAAGGCGCGGGTGCACAGCCTGGCCAGCGTGGATGCCATCCTGGAGCAGACGGCTGGTGACGTGCGCCAGGCCGGGCAGCTGCTGCAGGAGGCACAGCGAGCACGGTGAGCCTGGGGTCGTGGGGATGTGGGGACCCCCAGAGCGTGCTGGTGCTGAGGCCGCGTTGGCCGCAGGTCGCGGGCTGAAGGCGTGCGGGACACGGCTGAGGCAGTGCGGCAGGCGCTGGAGGAGGCACGGCGGGCACAGGGCATGGCGGAGGAGGCGCTGCAGCACGCCACCGGTGACATCCAGCACAGCGAGAGAGCGTTCGGCACGGTGAGAGCCTCGTCCCCATTGCCTCAGCACGGGCACACCATGGGGATGTGAACAGCAGGTGAAGGAGGTGGTGCTGCCCCTCTGCTCTGCTCTCCTGAGAGCCCACTTGCACTGGGTGCAGTGCTGCTGTCCTCAGCATGAGAGGGACATGGAACTGTTGGAACAAGTCCAGAGGAGGCCACAAGGATGATCAGGGACTGGAGCACCTCCCATATGAAGACAGGCTGAGAAAGTTGGGGCTGTTCAGCCTGGAGAAGAGAAGGCTGTGTGGAGACCTCAGAGCAGCCTTCCAGTATCTCAAGGGAGGCTATAAGGATGCTGGGGAGGGACTCTTCATTAGGGACTGCAGTGACAGGACAAGGAGTAATGGGTTCAGACTTTAAACAGGGGAAGTTTAGATTGGATCTAAGGAAGAAGTTCTTTACTGTGAGGGTGGTGAGGCACTGCCCAAAGAAGTGGTAAATGCTTTGTCCCTGGCAGTGTTCAAGGCAAGGGTGGACAAAGCCTTGGCTGACACGGTCTAGTGTGAGGAGCCCCTGCCCATAGCAGGGGGTTGGAACTGGATGACCTTAAGCTCCTTTCCAACCCAAACCCTTCCATGTTTCCCTGTGGGCACCCTGACCATGCCCATGCCACCCCCCCAGATGCAAGCCCAGACAGCGAGCGCTGAGCAGCGCCTGGCGGGTGCCATGGGTCAGATCGGGGCGCTGGACGGGCAGATGGATGCCCTGAAGGTGAAACGCGCCAACAACAGCCTGGCGGCCACGCGAGCGCAAGAGGCGGCTGGCACCGCGCGGGAACGCGCTGGCGAGGCCAAGCAGGTGAGTGAGCGCTGGGGGGGGACTGATGGGAGCGCTGGCAGGGCTCCCATTGACCATGCCCACCATCTGCAGGTGCTGGAGGGGCCGCTGCGGGACCGGTACCGCACGGCGCAGGAGCTGGTGCAGCACCGTGCCGAGGGCGCGCGGCAGGCGGGCAGCCGGGCACAGCGCCTGCGGGACGAGGCCGCGGGGCTGCTGCAGGACGCGCAAGGCAAGCTGCAGCGGCTGCGAGGTGAGGTTGTGGGCTGCGGGTGGGGGCCGTGGCGGGGGTCCGGGCTCACTGAGTGTCCCCATCTCATGCCTGCAGCGCTGGAGGAGGCGTACGAGCGCAACGAGCGGGTGCTGGACGCCAAGGCGGCCCAGCTGGGCGGGCTGGAGGCCAGGATGAGGGACGTGCTGGCCACCATCAACCAGCAGGTCCAGATCTACAACACGTGCCAGTGAGGGCGCAGCCTGAGCCCCCATGGCCCCTGCCTGCGGTGGGGCTGCAGGGCACCTCCTGCGTGAATAAAGTTACCGAGCAAGCGTGTTGTGTCTGCCTGTGCCGTGGTGCCCGCGCCCGCGCCGGGTGTAAGGGGGCTCGGGGCGGGCACGCGGTAGGCCCCGGGGCGCCCGGTACAGGCCTGGCCCGTTGCCATGGGAACGCAGCCCGGTCGCGCCTTTGGAGGCGGGCCGCCTCTCTGGCGCCGTGGTGACGTCACGGCTGGCGTCGTTGCCATGACGCCGCCGAGAGGCCGGCTTCGGCTCGTGGTCACGTGGCCGCCCTCGCCTTTCCCTTCCCTCCTCCCTGTCTCGCTCTCGTATCACATGGTCTCGTCCGCCGGCTTCCGGAAGTGCGTCACAGGGCTCGGGCCTGTCTCCGGTGTCGGCCCCCTCGGAACTTCGGCTCCAAAGGAACCCGACCGGCGCGGCGGGGCCGGCAGTGAGTGCGTGCGGGGCGGCGCGGGGTGTGCGGGGAGCCCGTGCGGCACCGGCGCTGGGCGTGTGGCCGGGGCGGCGGCGCCGGGTAGGGCGCCGGTGGCGGTGCGAGGCCGGCATGCGACCCGGTGGCTGGGGCTGAGGGACACGTCGGGCCGGGCCGCGGGGGGAGCCGGTGCCGCGATCTGATGCTCCGCTGCGGGGCCCTCGCACGGTTCCCGCCGCCTTTCTGTCCCCGGCTGTCGGGCGGTGTCTTGTCGGGTTCATCATCCCCAGAGGCTTGCGAGGGGCTGGGGAACGGGGAGCTGGAAGCACGCGCCGCTGCACGGTGCGGTGCGCACGGTGATTCCCGTACGCTGTGCGGGGTCTGCGCTTGTTCTGGCCCAGCCTGTGTGTCGGGCGTGCTGGGAAGCTGAAGGAAGAGGTGAGCTGGAGTCTTGAGGTTTCTGATCTGTCAGGGGGATAATGAGCAGAAGGTGATGGAAGTACCTGTGTGCATGGGAAGTGTTTCCTTCAGCTGTATTTGGGACATGGAGGAGTGCGGAAGGATGAGCTGCGGGCAGCCAACCTCCTTCACAGCTGCCCTATTAAAGGCTTTTGGGTGCTGAGGACAGAACCTGGGAGCCTCTTCCTGCGAAATGTGCCCCAAACACAGGGGGTGAATTACATCTTGTGCACCCTCTGCTGTTGTTCCCTGAGCATTTACACTAGCCCGGTCTGGTGGTGCCATGGGAAGGCACAGCAGCCTTTCTGCCATTCCTGAGTTTTCCCTTTCCTGTGGCCAGTGGAAGTGTTTGTGCAGCCCCGGCATGAGCTGTACTGGAGAGCTGCTCTAGGGCAAGACAGCATTTCCCTCTGGCTGGTATCTTGATCTCTGGTACATGCTGTAGCCACATGGGTGCTTGCACCAGCACTAGGCTGGACAGCAGAGGCTCAGCAGCCAGGCCAGGCTTTCCCAGCTCAGAGGAGGATTGAGTAAGGTCGTGTACCAGTGCCCTGGAGGTTCCCCTGGCACCAGCCCAGAGTGGCCTTTCACCATTATTCCCCTGCAGCAGCTCCAACAGTGCCAAACCCTCTGCTGTGCATGTCCCGGAGCTGAATGTCCCACCTGGCTGTGTGTTTCCTGGTGGCAAAGAGGCAGAAAGGCTCAGGCTCATGGCAGGGAGTTGGACCTGGCTGATCTTAAGGTCTTTCCCAACCCAAACCATTGTATGATTAGAATAGGTGAATGGGAATAACTTCCATTAATGGGAATAGCTGCTTTGCCTGCTCTCCTCCAAAACCCTGTGGTGCTTACAGTGGCCTTGGACTGCAATCAGTCTGGCAGCTGGAATTGGACAGAGCTCTAGGTTCTGGCCGGCTTTTAGGAATCACCATCAGCAGAGCACCTGAGGAAGCTGAGCCCTCACTGAGGTGTGAGAGCAGCAGGATCCTCACGGAGGAGGGACAGTAGCACACAGCCATGTGGTTCTCCTCACGCCTTCCTGTGCAGAGGATGGTCCTTGCTCAGCTTGCCTTCACCCTCTGCCACCCCTCCAGAGGCGCAGGAAGAAGGCGATGGAGCCTCACTGGACCCTGCATGAAGCAGTTGCTGCTTCTTTGTCTCCTGCTCCTCCTGGGGCTCTCACCGTAGAGGCAAAAGAAATTCAACAAAATACATTTTCCGAAGTTTCCCAAGCCCAGGTTCGCTTTGCCAGTGATGGGAATTGTCTGCAGTTGATCTGTTACGGTGTCAGTGGGGAATGGAGCTGAGCCACAGTGTGCTGCTTGTGTCAGACCCAGCCCTGCAAAGTACAGTGAGGGGCCCTTCCTATTCCCTCTGCAGCCAGAGATGCTGCTGGGTCCTAGTGAGACCCAGTGCGTGCAGCAGCTTGGGGGTGGCACTGCTGTCCAGGGCTGATGCCAGGCCCTTCCTTATCCCCAGGTTGTTTTGGCCTCTCCACACAGCAGTGGGAGGTGTCTGTGCCAGGCAGCTGGGCTGGACTCAGTGTTGAGCTTTTTGCTTGGCGTCGGTGGCTCTTGGTTACAGGGGAGGGTTGGGTGAAGTGGTTTGGGCACAGTGCCTGGCGTGGGGCTGGCTGTGCCAAGGCTCAGGGCAGGGCAGGACCTGGCTCTCTCGGCTCCCTTCTGTTTGTGGCTACAACTCCATGTTTTTGACTACTTGCTGCCCCAGGGATCTATAGAACGCAAGCACTCTGGGGATGTGGGACTTGTGCTCCCTTTAACCAAGAGCTTCCCTTGGAGGTGCCTCCTGCCCCTGCCCCTGCCCCCTGCCTGTGTGTGAGCCGAGCAGTAGGGTCTGTTGTAGGTCCTGGACGGAAGGCAGAACAGGGTGTTCCTGACGGCGGGGTGGGAGAGGCAGGCTCAGTGGAGCTGGGCTGGAACAAGGCGCTGTTTGGCTCAGCTCTGTGTCCTCAGGCAGGAGCAGGGATGCAGGATGAGGTGTGAACCAGTGCACCCGGAGCTGCTGCGGGGTGGGCAGGATTCATGTGGCCTGGCAAGCCCCTGCAGACAGTGAGTGCTACCAGGGCCAGCAAGGGAGGAAAAAGCCTTCCCAGCTCTTTGCTTCCACTGCCTCCTCTTCGAGTGGGACTGCTGTCAGCAGGTTGTTCCATCTCTCTTCTATCAAAGCCATGAACACCCAAGGGAGAAGCCAAAGAGCAGGACACTGAGTGGGCCTTTGGGCCCACAGCTCCAAACCCCCTAGGGGAGCTGCCTGCAAGGGCATGTGCAAGGGAGCAGGGTGAGCACCCTGCAGTCTCCCTGGGGCAGCAGGACCAGAGGTGTCCCGTTTCCAGGCCAGGCCCTGCTGCTGCTGTCTGTAACCCGGCAGGGAGATGAATCTGCAAGGCACAGCGCTGCTGGTTGAGCTCTGAGCTGGTGGGTGGAGAGGAGGAACTCTGCTCCTGCCAGGGAGCTCAGTGCTCATCTGTCACAGGAGCCTGGCCCGAGCTGCTCCTGCTTCTCCCCTTTCTTCCTTCTTAGGGCGTTACTCGCTGCTGCTCCCGCCCTCTTACATGGGGCACTGCTTGACCGAAATAGCTGTGGCCTCAGGCATGGGGCAGCCTGATCCTACGGGGGCTGCATTTCACACTCTGGGGCTGCCCCATGTCCTCACCTCTGCCTCCAGGTGTCATTACTGCCACGGGTGGCTCCTTTGGGCCAGGGTTTGCTGTAATAGGAGCCACAAGCATGACAATAATTGCTTTCCAGGTTTTTAATGTGTGCCACACATGGAAGACCCCCGGTTGTATGTTGGGAGCTCTGACAGGCCCATGTTTTTGGCAGTAAGTGTGGTTAACAGCTGTGATGAGGTAGGTTTCCTCACCCAGCGCTGCCTGGGGCTTCCCATCAGTGCCACAGCGAAGGTCATGTGAGGGCACTGGCCTGGGGCAGAGCATGGATCTTGATGCTGGTGGGTCTTCTCCATCTACTCCTCCTGCCATGCTTGCTCTCTCCTCTCTTTAGGCCACCAGTTCCTTGCCAGAGAGTTTGACCACAGAGAGTCGCCAAGATAGCTGGGCCAGGAAGAAAACGTCGCACCCCTGACCCAGACTCCATCACCGACCCCGGCGGGCCGTTTGTGTCCTCCAAACGGCTGAAGATGTCCAGCAGCACCAATGCCCCTGGCCAGAGGAGGGTGTCTCGGGGCTTGGATGATGCCGCCAACAAGAAGAAGCAGAAGGATCGAGCCAACCAAGAGAGCAAGGAAGGTGAGAGCCCCGCAGCAGTGCCGTGGGAAGCAGGCCCGTGGTTTCTCAGCCCCGCGGTTTCTCAGCCCCGCAGCCATCTGCTGCTGGATAAGCAGATTTAACTAAGCACTTCCTGCAGCTTATGGTAACCCGAGTGATGTGGGATCCTCTTCTGCACACTGTCCTCTCTGGACCCGTAACCTGCTTCCTTTGAGCACTGCTTAGCCCCCAACTGTGTAAGGAAGGTCAGGCCTGTGGCTTTGTTAGCTTAAGCCTGAAGTTGGCCTCGGTGGTTGTTTTTAGACTCTGCTTTTGGCTGGGTTGAGCTGTCCTGATCCAGAATTGAGTGGGGCTGAAGCCTTCGGGTGCTGCTGGAGCTGGAAGTGCAGGATCCCATGGGATCTGCAGAGCCTCTGGGTGGGGCTGGTGTGTTAGCTTCTGTGTCAGGCCAAGGTGTGGCTCCAGTGAAATTGTTGCTGGGGAGTTGTCCCCTCTGTGTATGTGATGCCAAAAGTGACCCTTCAGGTGTAGGGAATGCTTGCAGGCAGGATGCAGGCCCTGGAAAATGGGTGGATTTCTGTGCCTGCTCCGTTAGGATTGTTGTAACCTCAAAATCACAGGGTGTTTTGTAGGCCAAGGTAAATGAGGGCTGTGCTGGAACGATGGCAGTCCCTAATGTGAAATCCCAGGGTACAGAATAATACCTTCTCTTGCATAGGAGGTGGCTATATCTCTCTACATCCCCTCTGTGCAGGGGCAGCAAGCTGTAGATCCTCTGAGCAGTGCTCCTGCAGCACTTCTCACACCATCAGCACCTTTGCACTAGTGACTGTGGTGGTCAACAGAGGTTTCCTACTGGTTCGTAGCTGGTAAATGAAGGTGGTGACAGTCCTCTGGGCACTCCAGGGTGGAGACCTCAGCTCCCATTGCTGCTGTTCCTCTGCTCCAGGATGAGGTGCTGTTGCTTTGAGGCCCTTGCCTGGCAGAGCTCACCACCCTTTTGGGGGTGGAGCAGGCCCTGAGATGCTTCTGGCTATTGGAGCCAGTCCTTTGGGGAGCAGGGATTAGGTGTCAGGTCGGTTTGGTTCCCCAGCCTGATCTGGAAGAAGGTTTTGGCTGTGGGTATTGGCAGCTTGTGTGGGAATGGAAATGTTAAAGTGCAGCTGGGCCACGTGGTGTTCTTGTTACAGCAGGGTTGGTTTGAGCACAACCAAACATAGGGTTCTCTCTGTCAGATCCAGGCAGGGCTCCTCTAAGGCTGGAGGGGCTGAGCAGGGACACACAGGCTGGTTACCACACACACTGAGACATGCCTCAAAGCATCACTCTGCACTGCAGTGATGTGTTGTGCTCCCACTGTGGTGCTGTTTAGACTGGGATATGATGGTATGGCGCAGAGCAGCTGTCCTGGGGGCTGACTTGCTGTGGTGCTGCAGGCAGGGCTCTGGGGAAGGGAGAGGTGTGAGGAAGCAGAGGAGGGAAGTGAGCAGCACATGCAGGATGAGAGGCCTGCGTAGGGGCTCAGGGGAGAAGGAGGTGAAGTGTGAAGTGTTGGGCATCCATACCAGCCCATGCTCTGAGGTGCCAATGACAGACCTGTCCACGCTCTGCTTCTCTGCCCACCAGTGACTCGCTCTGAGCTCGAGCAGGCTGAGGCTGCCCAGGAGAAGGACTCGGAGGGTAAGTTGAGGTGTGCACCAGCTGCCAGTTCATTGCCATGGAGTGCCCTGTGCAGGGGGATCCAAAGCTCTCACCTTGTCCTTGTCCCATGCTGTGGCATTGAGCAGAACTAACCTGAGTGCTCCCTTGCTCCAGCCTTTATCTTAACAGGGTATGGCCTTCCCAGGGTGGAGAAGGGTGCATCTTCTCCGGTGCACAGTGGGAAGGGCTGTCTGCAAGGAAGAGGCCCTGGGCACATGGCAGGCTGTGTCTAACTTGAGTGACACAGTGCCACTGAGCACAGCCCTGGGACACACTGCCACCGGCATCTGTCCTGCTTGTTTCTGAGCAGGGGACCATGCTGGGCTGATAAGATCACAAGCCATGTCATCCATGGCTTGGGATCTGTTGGCTGGTTTCTGCTTGGTCTAGGCCTGCTTTGAGGACAGAGTAGACATCCTCATGCTACAGAGGGTACAACAAACTTGACTGAAATTAAGGTGATTTCAATCACCTTTTTGCCTTGACATCAGGATGCCACAGGGCCAGACCTTTGAGATGTTCTTGGTGGGCCTGCCCATGTCTCAGCCCTGTCAGCAGCGCTCACCCAGCAGGAGCACAGTGCTTTGGTGACTGCAGCCAGACTGCTTGGTTTGCACAGGCAAAAGGGAAGTGGCAATTGCTGATTGTGGTCAGAGTCCACTCGAATCCCCCAGAGTCATTCTGTGGCTTCCTCATTCCCTGGGAAAGCAGTAATTGCTGTGTAGTTGGCAGGAACCACCCGTTCCTCCAGCCACCGCTGCTGCATGTGATGGGCCCCACCAACAGCGCTGCCTTTCTGATCCATCCAGTTCCCACTGGGATTCACCTGCTCTCCACAGCACGTGCTCTTGTTTGTGGCCTGTCCCATGGGAGCAGGTTGTGAATGACCTTGAATCAAGTGTGTATTGAGACTCATGTTTCTCAGCCAAGGAGTGGGCACTGCAGGCTCATGCCCCAGCGAGTGGGTGACATTTCCCTTACTCTTCCTAGAGCTGCTGCTGGACTGGAAGCAGAATGCCGATGAGATCATTGTTAAGCTGAATTTGGGCAGTGAAGCTCTGAAAGTGGAGGATGTGGATGCTGCTTTCACTGACAAAGACTGTGTGCTCAAACTACCAGGTATAGTGTGGAATAGAGAGACTGCTGTGTGTGTTTCTCCAGTGGGGCTTGGCACAGTTCTGCACTAGATGTGGGGCTGATCCAGGCAGGCATAAAGCCTTTCCTTCAGAGGTAATGCCCTGCTCTCAGCTGGCACAGCTTCAGCCAGCAGGCAGGGCTGGTAGGAGAGCAGTGTAAAAGAAGAAGGGTGCAGAGCTGGGGAGGGCAGGAGCTGGCTTCTGCACCAAGTGAACAAATGCCCGCTCCTGTGCTGGTGTTTCTCTGTCCCCTGCTCTCTGGGATGACTGAGTCAGCCCTGGGTATCCTTATGAGAAGTGACTGTGCCCTGAAGGCATGGAGGCCCAGGGCCTTCCCACTGGGAAGGAGGCCAGCCAGATGTACAAAGCAAATCCATGGAAGCTGGCTGGAGCCTTGAAAGATCCTGGGGTATGGTGGCAGCCTGCCTGCAGCCTCTTTGGCTGTGGACAAGTGCTTCCTTGATCCTTGGGGCAGGTGAAAGTAGGCTGTGGGTTAGGTGACAGCTGCCTGGAGCTCTGCCTGAGTTGCTGGTCCCCCTCTGCTTGCAGATGGGCGCCAGTGGAGCTGTCAGTTTTTTGAGGAGATTGAGGGCTCCTGCAGTAAGATCCAGTGCAAAAAGGGCAACTTCCTACATCTTGTGCTTCAGAAGAAGATCCCACTCCATACCTGGTCTTCACTTCTGGTGAGCAGGGGAGGATTTGCCTTTTGAGAGATCTCATGGAACCCAGGGGAGCTGGGATGAGGGTTTCACTCTCCTCGTGGGGCGCATCCTGTGTCCATGTGCTGTGTGAGGGCAGTGAGCCAGCTGCCTCTGTCCCAGGGAGGGGGGCATCATTGTACCCCTGTTTCTGCCTGCTGAAAAGCCTCCAGGTTCTGGAGCAGAGCTCTGGAAAAGGAGAGTCAGGGTGGGGGGCTTTCAGAGAATGCGAGGGGTGCTGCTACCTGGATACCTTCCCACTGTGCCGTGCTGCTTTTCACAGAAGAGAAGGAAAGACGGATCCAAAGAGCTGGCCAAAGGGGCCACATGCTGGGAAAACGGGAAGGAGAAGGCTGCTTCTGCAGAGCTGGCCTCTGAAGAGCCACGGGCTGAAAGCGCAGAGCTGCCGAGATCCCGGCGGGAAGCCTCCAACCCCAAGCGTGCTCCGGGAAGGAGCGAGGCCCTGGGAGGGAAGAGCCCAGCCAGCCCAGGGACACAGAGTGGCCCCAGCGCTAAGCGGGCAGTTTACCTCAAAGTGGCTCCCACCGAAGAGGAGCCCAGTGCCAGAATCACTGGGAGCGTGGAGCCCAGCAAAGGGCACAGCGGGAGGGCCGGGAACCGCCGCAATGGCAGAGCCAGCCAGCCTGATGTGCCCTCGGCCCTTGCGGACCTCACTGTGCCACTGGAGAAGGTACCCAAGGACACCTCTGCACCCTCAGCCCCAGTGGGGGGGTTGCTGGTCACACAGAGACCCATCCCTGCTGATGAAATGGGCTCTGAGGTGCCATGGGTGGTGCTGTGGTGGAGGAGAGGGCTGTGTGAGGACCACACAGTCACTGGACTGTGGTGCTAAAGGAGCTGAGTCAACCATGAGGGAGCTGACTGCGGAGCCAGGGGGTGACTGTCACAGCTCAGGAGTGACAATGTCTGTTACTGTCTCTCTTGAAAGGCTGTGGCGCTGGCCAAGGAGACAGTTCCTGTGGAGATGCCACCCCTCGCGGCTACCACAGAGGTGTTCCCCCACTGCATTGCTACCTGTGTGGAGAAGAAAGTCCTACAGCCAGGCAGTCCTGCTGAGGCCCTGCGGGGCCGGGACTGCACGCCTGTGTTGGGAGAGAGCTCCAAGGCTGTCCCAGTGGCCACCTCTCCCCTGGGCAGAGGCAGTGAGAAGAGGGACTGGTCCAAGGATGACGTGGCTCTGGAAGCAGCAGCTGATGGTGAGTGGCTGGAATCAAGAAGTCAGCCTGGTCCAGAAGGTCTGGGACCTCTCCTGGGTCAACCTCTAGTGCTGCCTCAGTGTGCCAGAAACATAACATCTCTCTCCGTGGCTTTCCTCAGAGCCAGAGCCTTTTGTGAGCCTGACCTTTGTCAAGAATGACTCATACGAGAAGGGCAATGACCTGGTGGTGGTGCATGTCTACGTGAAGGAGATCCACAAAGAGACGTCCAAAGTGTTGTTCCGGGAACAAGACTTCACGCTGGTTTTCCAGACAAGGTACAATTGTGCCTTTGGATGATGCCAGGCTCCTGCAGAGCTCCTGGCTGTGGCTGGGCTACTGCTTTATTCACCTTTTCTCACTCATTTCCCATTTCTTCACAGTGACACAAACTTCCTTCGCCTCCATCCTGGCTGTGGGCCCCACACAGTGTTCCGGTGGCAGGTGAAGCTCAGGTACGGCTCCTGCACTGGGGAAGGGGAGCTGAGAGAGCAGAGCTGGAGCAGGAGCCAGGCCCAGCTGATGTGTCTGTGCAGGGAATGCTCATTTCTGCCCCTGGAGGGTCTCCCTAACACTGTACTGCACTAATGCCCCAAGCCTGGGCTGCCTTGGCTCGGTGTGGTGGCTTGCAGAGGAGGAAATCCCAGCATCTCCTTGCCTGCAGTTCCCCCCCAGCCTGTTCTAGAGCTCCAGGGAACAGAGTCAGAGCAGCCTGTGTGTGCTCTGGGTGGGATGTTCTGCAGAAGGGTGCATATGGAGCAAGTTTCTACCAGGAAATGGGCCTGCTGTGTGCTCAGTGTGGCCAGGCTCGAGGGTTTCACCCTGCTTTGCCAGGGCCATCTTGGGATCAGTGCTAGCTGGATCCTTGGAGGCCATGGCCCTGCCTTGCAGAGAGTTCATCATGCTTGAAGTTGCTTAGGGGGAGAGCTCTGGGGTACCCTGACTTGCTGCTTGTCTTGCAGGAACCTTATTGAGCCAAACCAGTGCACGTACAACTTCACGGTGTCTCGCATTGATGTCTGCCTGAAGAAACGCCAGAGCCAGCGCTGGGGTGGGCTGGAGCCTCCAGCCACACGAGGTCTGCACCCTGCCTCCTTGTCTTGCTGCGAGGGCTGGGTCCTCCAGTGTGCAGTTGTGGTGGGGATGGAGAAGGGCTGAGCGGGTGCAGGTAGGAGGAATGTGGGGTGGGATGAGTGCTAAGGGAAGGGCACTGCTGTTCCCCTTGCTCATGGGGAAGAGGGGTAAGAGAGCCTGTGTATGAGCACGGACTGAGCGCCTCAGCCCTGCCATGGGCAGCGCGGTGCTGCTAACCACAGGCCCACCCTTCCCCCTTTTTAAGGTGCAGTGGGTGGTGCAAAGGTTGCCATGCCTACAGGCCCTACCCCTCTGGACAAGAACCCCCCTGGCAGCAATCAGCACCCCCTATCCAGCAAGGAAGAGGCCAGAGCCAGTGACAAAGAGAAACCGCGTGTGGAAGATGGGGGTCTGGATGGTGTGGCAGCACGTACAGCCCAAGAGCACGTGGCAGTGAAGCAAGAGCCACACATTCCCTCGGTGAGTGGTGCCTTGCTGGGTTTGACCTAGGTGGGGGGGAAAAGGGAGGCTACTTGTCCCTTTAATGGGACCCCAGCTCCTTGGTGTTGCTCTGGACACTGGCAAACTGTTCCTGCAGGAGGAAGCAGCACGGCTCAGTTACAGCTGGCAGGATTAGGGGCAGTTGGCCTGTTTATTCCAGTCCTGGTGGGAGATGGTGTGATGGTTCCAGCCCTTTCTAAGGGGTGTCTTAGGCTTTTGGGTTCCCCTGGTGTTCCCCCAAAGCAGCACTCTCACACCCACCTCTGCTTTGGCAGCCTAAACCCACCTGTATGGTGCCACCCATGACACACAGCCCAGTGAGCACCGAGAGCGTGGAGGATGATGAGGATGAGGATGAGAAGAAGAAGGTTTGTCTACCTGGCTTCACCGGGCTGGTGAACCTGGGCAACACCTGTTTCATGAACAGCGTCATCCAGTCCCTGTCCAACACCCGGGAGCTGCGTGACTACTTCCATGGTGAGCCCAGGCTGGGAGTCCTGAGAGCCCTGCACTCAGATGGTGCAGCCAGAGACCACCCTGAGTTCCTGCATCCCTTACAGATCGGTCCTTTGAGTCGGAAATCAACTACAACAACCCACTGGGGACAGGGGGCCGCCTGGCCATCGGCTTTGCCATGCTGCTGCGAGCGCTGTGGAAGGGCACACACCATGCCTTCCAGCCCTCAAAATTGAAGGTAGGGCTGCAAGCAGTAGCAGAGCCAAGCAGGAGCTGCTGGGGGTCCTCTATGGGTATCTGCCTACCCTGTTAGTGCCACAGAGAGTGTGAGGTGGATGCGGGTGGTGCAGCTAGGCTTTGTGTGTGGGGCAGTGGTGCTGCCGGCCAGCCCTGACTATGTGCTACTCCAGGCAATCGTGGCCAGCAAGGCCAGCCAGTTCACTGGTTATGCCCAGCACGATGCTCAGGAGTTCATGGCCTTCCTGCTTGATGGCCTGCATGAGGACCTCAACCGCATCCAGAACAAGCCCTACACAGAGACTGTTGACTCAGATGGGAGGCCTGATGAGGTGAGGATGGCCTTCCCCTGGGAGAGCAGCCCCAGCCTGGGTGGTTCAGCATGTTGCTAAGCCCTTTCTCCCTGCAGGTTGTAGCTGAGGAGGCCTGGCAGCGGCACAAGATGAGGAATGACTCTTTCATTGTGGACCTCTTCCAGGGCCAGTACAAATCCAAGCTGGTGTGCCCAGTGTGTTCCAAGGTAGGACAGCTCTGGAGCCTCTGTCCCTGTCCTGGCTGTACAGCAGGCTCCTGACCCTCAGAAAGCACAGTTCACAGGGCAGTGCTGAGGTGGTGCCATTGATTTTGGCCCCAAGCACTTCCAGCAACTGAGTGTGTTCTCTCATCTGCAGGTATCCATCACCTTTGACCCATTCCTGTACCTCCCTGTGCCCCTCCCTCAGAAGCAGAAGGTGCTGACTGTGTACTACTTTGCAAAGGAGCCGCACAAGAAACCCATTAAGGTAAAGGGCATTATCTACTTTGGCGGGGAGGGAGCCTGAGAGTGCTCCTGAAGGTGCCCCAGGCAGCTGGTCCTGTGCCAACAGGCTAAGCCTTGTATTAAGTAAGGCCCACGCATGCCTTGGTGTGGTGTGACTGATGTGGCACTCTCTTGGTGGCAGTTCCTCGTGAGTATCAGCAAGGAGAACTCCAGTGCCATGGAGGTGCTTGACTCAGTGGCTCACAGCGTGCGTGTGAAACCAGAGAACCTGCGCCTGGCAGAGGTGAGAGTGCTCATGGGCTGCTCTTGTGGGTGCCTCAATTTCCACAGCACTGCAGGGTACATGGTCACTGATAGTAACTTGTCCATATCCAGCGTGTCCATGGGATGGATTGTTGTGCGTGGCAGTGTCATGCACAGGGTACTGCTGGGCAGATCAGGAGGGCAAGGGATGTCCATCCTCCCTTGGCGGGTTAGGGAGCTGAGCGCAACATCCCCGTGGTGCTGCTGTCCCACAGCTCACTGTAGGGCTGAGGCTTCCTGAGGAGAGGAAGCGTGGGACAGCCCTCGCACAGCCCTGCTCTGCTTTCCTGGCAGGTGATCAAGAATCACTTCCACCGCATGTTCCTGCCGTCCAACTCGCTCGACACAGTCTCCCCCACAGACCTGCTGTTCTGCTTTGAGGTGCTGTCCCCAGAGCTGGCCAAGGAGCGGGTGGTGGAGCTGCAGGTCCAGCAGGTAAGAGGGGTAACACTGAGACTACTTGTGAGGCTGAGCGGGAGGGGGAGAGCTGCAGCAAGGGTGATGAGCTGCAGTGAGCACCGATGCCCACCGAGGCTGCCTTGTCCTGCGCAGGTGCCCTTCCCTGCCCAATGGGTCCTTTCTCCTGCAGCGTCCGCAGGTGCCCAGCGGCCCCGTGGCCAAGTGTGCAGCCTGCCAGAAGAAGCAGCTCTCGGAGGATGAGAAACTCAAGCGCTGCACAAGGTGCTATCGAGTCGGTTACTGCAACGTGTGAGTTGGCTGCTGGGAAGGGAGTGTCTCCTGCTTGGAAGGGCTGGATGGGATTGTTCATCCTCCACCACGTGGGATGGAAAGGAGATAGTCTGGCTCATGATGCTCCCCTCATCCCCACTGTACCCCTCTGGCCTTGTGTTCTTGCCTGGGCTGGTCACGGTGCTGGGTTCAGCAAGGGCTGTATGTGTTACAGGGCATGTCAGAAAACACACTGGCCAGACCACAAGGCTTTGTGCCGCCCCGAGAACATCGGTTTCCCCTTCCTCATCAGCGTGCCCGAGTCCCGCCTCACCTATGCCCGCCTGGCCCAGCTGTTGGAGGGCTACGCAAGGTGAGGGTGCAAGGAAGGAGGGGAGGGTGCCTCTGCCCCGGAGCCCTGTGCCTGCCCCGCTCTGACTCCCACCTCCTTGCACAGGTACTCAGTCAGCGTGTTCCAGCCTCCATTCCAGCTGGCACGGATGTCACCGGAGCAGGGGCTGCAGCCTTTGCTCCCGGACAAGCTGGAACCCCTGCCCAAGAGCAGTTGTGCATCAGCCACCTCTGCCCCTGAGGTGGGGGACAGGGACAGGACTTCCAGCCTCTTGCAGGAGCCCCCGCTGTCTCCAGCTGTGCCTGAGCTGCACCCAGAGATGGGAGATACCAGCACTGTCCGGAGCAAGGTCCTGGCAGCCAGGAGTTCCCTGCTGAACCTGGATTCAGGCTTCCCTGAGCACATGGAGTCGCAGGGCGATAGCTGTTGCGAGAAGGAGCCGTCCTATGAGCGAGCCCTCAAGCCAGAAGGTAAGAAGTGCTACAGTGCTCATCATGGCTGTGCTGGGAGCCTGGGCTGCCCCAGGACAAAAGAGGAGCAATTCTCCCACCTTGAGGTGACCTCGTGCCACAGTATCTGTTGTGAGCTGGGTTTAGGGACATAAACGAGGCCCTGGAAGCTGTGTTTTGGCAGTGCTGCCCCACCTGAAATGCCTTCCTGCCCACGCTCTGCCTTGCCCTGGGGCAGCAAAGGCGAGACCTGACGGGGCTGGAGCGCTGTGTTGCGGTGGAAGGGGTGGGGAGGAAGGTGGAGGCTGGCAGAAGCCTCCCATGGGGAGGGCTGAGCCCCTCCTGGCTGCGAGTGCAGCTCTTCCCTCGCTGTGACTCAGCTGCACGGGAGCAGCCTCTCACTCTGCTTGCCTGTCACGTTTTCCAGCCACTCGTCTGGGGATGGCAGCAATGTGCAGCGAAGGGGCAAGGCAGAGGAGCACAGCTTGCCAGGGGCAGGCGCCTGCTAAAAATAGTCAAGGACACGGGGCACGTGGTTGTGTCCCTGCAAGGCTGTAGCATGTGAGGTGGGGGTGGGGGCACCACGAATTCTTGGCCCCTACACAGGGCAGACAAGGCAGTGCCACCACAGAGCTGTCCCTGCCTGCCCACAGCTGCCATCCCTGGGTACCAGCACACTCCAGACTCGCTGAGCGCCCGTGCCACACAGTTCTACATCAACAAGATCGATGCTGCCAACAGAGAGTACAAGCTGGAAGATAAAGGTAAGCTCAGGGCCATGGGAAGTGCCGCCTTCACCCCTCATGGCCTCTGGCAGCAGCTGTCCAGCACAAAGTGAACTCAGATGGGATGGTGGCCCCCAGGCTGGATCTGGCATAAAGGAGGGCATGGCTCTGCTGTGTAAAGCCTGGAAGCTCTTCTCTGGCATGACATTCCTGCTCTCCTCAGCAAATAGATCAATTCCCTTCAATCTCCTGTATCCACAGTGGGTCTGTGATCTCTGAGTTATCTCTTGTCTGAATGGGATGGTCTCATCCGGTACTGGTTATGTACGTGCTGCCAGCCTTGCTCACTGCTGTTTGTGGATTCTGCTGCCCTGGGGTGGTGAACCTGGCCATGGGGTCCCTTACTGACAGCAGTGTGTGATTGCTCTGTCAACCTGAGATTAGCAAGCATCTAGCCCCAACAGAGGGGCTTGGCCCAGCCTTGTGGGGCAGGCATGTGAGGTATGTGCCCCCTCTGCAGGTGACACTCCCCTGGAGCTAACAGATGACTGCTCCCTCGCCCTGGTGTGGAAGAACAATGAACGCCTCAAGGAGTTTGTGTTGGTGGAATCCAAGGAGCTGGAGTGCATGGAGGACCCAGGCTCAGCCAGCGAAGCAGCCCGCGCTGGCCACTTCACCCTGGAGCAGTGCCTCAATCTCTTCACTAAGCCTGAAGTCCTGGCCCCAGAGGAAGCGTGGTGAGGACAGCGGCAGGGTGGGTTCCAGCCCGGGGGCCCAGGCACCAGCGGGGGGTTCCCAGGAGCTGCCTGGACCTGCACACTACTGCTGCTGACAGGCAGGAGCGCTGGAGAGGCCATAAGCCAGCAGGGAGCAATGCCAGCACTCCACAGGACTGTGCTGCCTGATCCTGGCTGGGGAGTCAGACCTATTGCATCCCCTTGTGTGGGGGACCTTGGGGGTGACCTGGGGCTCTCCCCACACCAGTAATGAGTTTGCTCTTCCCCCAGGTACTGCCCCAAGTGCAAGCAGCACCGTGAAGCCTCCAAGCAGCTGATGCTGTGGCGGTTGCCCAACGTCCTCATCATTCAGCTCAAGCGCTTCTCCTTCCGTAGCTTTATTTGGAGGGACAAGATCAATGACATGGTGGACTTCCCTGTCCGGTGAGAGCTGGGGGTGGGGGACAAGGTGCCTGGGTTGGCACTGCCTGTGCTGCCATGCTAACCCTGCTCAACCCCTGACTGTCCCCATGTCTCTCCCCAGGAACCTGGACCTGAGCAAGTTCTGCATTGGCCGGAAGGGTGAGCAGCAGCTGCCCGTGTACGACCTGTATGCTGTCATCAACCACTACGGAGGCATGATCGGAGGGCACTACACAGCATACGCCCGCCTGCCCAACGACAAGAACAGCCAGCGCAGCGACGTGGGTGAGGATCTACCACCTCTCTGTCCCCAGCCCTGCTCCTTGGGTGACCTGGCTGCTCGCTTTAACCCTTCTCTCCTCCTCAGGCTGGCGGCTCTTCGATGACAGCACAGTCACCACCGTGGACGAGAGCCAAGTGGTAACCAGATACGCCTATGTCCTATTCTACCGTCGGAGGAACTCTCCTGTGGAGAGACCCCTGCCAGGGCACCCCCCAGACCACCGAGCCGAGCGCACCCCCTCTGCTGAAGCTGCTGCCAGCCAGGTGAGAGCTCGCATCCCTTTCGGCACTGTCAGAGCCCACAAAGCCTTGAACTGTGCTCGCAGGCAGGGCCTGGGCTGTCTCTGCCCGCACCCGTGGAGCCTGGCACGGCACCGCTGTGGTGCCTGCCCCTCTTGGACACTGAAGAGCTTGTGCCAGCCAGGCGCTAGGCCTGCGGTGCCTTGTTCTTGCTGTTAGCATGGGACAGTCCCTGCACTGAGGGACTATAGAGCTGGTTCGTGTCATCGTGGTGGAAGGGCACAGGACCGGGCTCACTCCGCTGGTGTCTGCACCGAAGGCAGGCTGTGAGTGGTGTGGTAGGCACTGGCAGGGCGGGGGAGCGGTGATAACCTGCACTTTGCAGCCGCGCTGCAGGCGGGGGGGGAGATGCTGTGTGCTGAGGCCCAGCTCAGGGCCGAGCTGGGTGCACAAAAGGCAAAGGGCAGCGCTGAGCCAAAGGCCTGGCAGCCTCTGCAGCGTGCTGCTGGAGACAGACCTGCCAGAGCGGGCTCTGGTGCCGGGCCGCCCGGCAGGGAGGGCTGTGCCGGCAGCAGCGTGCTCTTGGCGTACGCCGGCGGGGAGCAGATGGGCTGATCTTCATGTGAGCGTCAGACACAGGGGGCACAGCTCAGCGTCCTCCTGGCCAGCCCCCTGCATCCTGGGCTGCAGCTATTCCCACCGTGCTCGGTGTGTGGGATCTGAGGATGATGCTCAGCTGTGCACAGCTGCACATGGGGCCGTCTGCCTTGTGCATTCCTCAGCTCAGCACTAGTTTTGGCATCGTGGCTCTCGGCTGGGGACAGGAGCTGCCTGTCCTTAGAGCCAGGGGCTGTCTGGCAAGTTGATGTCTGCCTGCCTGGGCTGCTCCTGGCCGGGGAGGCTGTCTATGTCCTGGAGCAGCTCCTGGGCAACAGGCTGCCCTGGTCATCCCATGCTGGCAGTGGGATCCTGCAGCAGCTCAGCGTACACCCCACAGCACCCCAGAGCTCAGTGGTCCCTGACAGTGTTGGATCCCCATGGTGATGGGTGCATTGGATGCCCTTGGGGCTCGGTGGGTCCTTGGCAGTGCCAGATCCCCGCAGCAGTGAGTGCATTGGATCCAGCAGTGATGGGTGCACTGGATCACGCTAGGATCGCCCGGATCCTCCCAAACACTGGGTGCCCTCCAGAGACCTGCTCCCTGATTAACTACTCTGCATGATCACCATGTTATAAAGAAGGCCGAATCCAATTCTCTTAAAACAAACCGAGATAACTTTATTTAAGGTCCAATCAATTTAGGCTGAGAAGCAATAAGCAAAGCAGCGCTGGGTGCGTGGGAGAAGAGCCCCCCCTTGGCCTTGCCGCACGGCACACCGAGCTCCCCGAAGCTGCGTCTTTTATGTGCTTGCCCCAGCATCCTGACCACTCTCCTTCTTCCAGGCCATCGTCCCGCTCTCCCTGCATTGGGTCATCTGGGTCACTGGGGTACGTGTCCTTCTCCCAGTGGCGCCTCTCAGTTGGCGGGGTCTCATCTCTCGGCGGGCTTGTCTGAGAGGCAGCTACGTTGTTCCAAGTGTGGAGCGCGCCTGTCCACCACCTTCTCCTCCATACTCTTAGTTTGATTTTAATGCTTCACCCAACTATAGTGCAGGTTACAATGGAGTCTAACATTCATCACAGCTATAATACAAGTCATAGTAGTCATAAATCATTCCAGACCCACACAAGGCACAACGATCACAATATAGTCCACCTTGACACGAATCATGCCTATATTCTCCACAACCGGCATGCTGTGAACGGCCAGGCTGGGACTGGCTGCCTGCAGATAATCCTTCTGGAAGCTGGGCTACGATTGGCTGCCAGAGCATCCCCACCCACCCAAGCAGAGCTGTGACTGGCTGTGCTGTGACCGCGCCTCCCGCTCCTGCTGCCCCAGCTGCCTCTGGATTGGCTGTTGGCTGAGAGATCCAGTTGCGAGATCCAGTTGCGATCGCAAAAGCTGGGCTGTGATTGGCTGCTGTCTACCCCCTCGCCGCTTGGACCCACCAATGCCAGCGCATCAGCTCCACCAGGATCCGGCTTCACTCCCCGCAGCCCCATGAAGACCTTGCTCTGAGCACCGGTGCTGCCGAAGAGCATCGCATCGGGGTGGGCGCGACAGTGCTGGTGCTGCATGGGGAGGCGGGCGGCTGGCTGGGCACGGGGCTGGGCTGGCACGCAGCCGCTGCCCCGGGGGATGGCAAGGGATGTTACCCATTGTGTTCTCCAAGTGCTGACGCAGGTTTCCACATCGCAGGCTTCTCTGATCTGGCAGGAACTGGAGGCTGAAGAACAAGACACGCAGCTCGAGGCACCCCAAAGGCCTGCAAGAAACCCCTGGAGGCCCCGTGGCCAGAAGCGGAGTCTGGGCACCCCCGAGCACCCAGATGAAGGCTGCGTCAGATACTTTGTCCTGGCCACCACGGCCGCAATTGTGGCTCTCTTCCTGAACGTCTTCTACCCGCTCATTTACCAGACCCGCTGGAGATAGGCACAGGCGGCTGCAGGCGCAGGGTTCCAGGGCGTGCTGCATGGCAGCAGGACAAGCAGCTGGGAAGGACTCATCGAGGGAAGTGTGGAGCCATCAGCTCCTGCCTGTTTGCTCTGCATCTCTGTGACAGCCCAGAATCGGGAGCCCCTCTGCCCTCCTTCACCCTTGCTGCATGCAGGGCAGACCTCATGGCTACCTGCTGCTCAGGAAGGAATGTTGATGCTGCACATTGAGCGCCTCCACTTGATCCCAAGAAAGCAGCAGAGACCTGCCAAGAGCCTGCTCCAAGGGCAGGATGCCCTGAGACAGTTCCTAGTCCAGTTGTGCTGCTGCAGGACCCCTGGGCCTGGTGGGATTGTGGCTCCTGGGCCAGCCCAATCCCTCCTGTTGAGCTCCTTAGTGGCGTCTGCCCCTACAGCAGGAGTATTGTGCACTCCACCCCCGTGCTGGGGCATTGTCACTGAGGGCTGCTGTGCTTCCCCTTCACCCCTGCTGCGCATCAGGGTAATCTGAGCCGGGGTGCCCATGGTGAGCACCCACCAGCACCATGGGGGTCTTTGCCAGGGACGCACAGTGGGATCTCGGCGCATTAATAAAGCCAGGTTTTCCAAAGAGCTGCAGCATCCCTGTCCTGGTGTGCTGGCACCCCCACACAGGGGCAGGGACTCTGCACTGGAGCCACCTCCCCGTGCTTGAGGCCACTCTGACACTGCCGGCATGGGGACTGTGCCCTGTGCTGCACCCGGTGCACCCTGTGCTGCAGCAGGCTCAGGGCTGGGCTCTGCCTGCCAGTGCCATGGGGCACGTGCGGGGTGTGAGGTGCCCGGCAGCGCGCGGTGCTGTGGGGCTGGGCCACAGGCTGCAGCTCCCGCCGTGTCTGACATTGAGACGTGTTGCCCTTGGCGGAGCGTGGCTCAGGCTGCTCCGGCGTGTTTGGGTGTGAGAGGTGACTTCAGAGCCCTGTGACTTCCTTTTCCGTCTCCATCGCTGTCCCGCTGCCGGTGCCCTTGGCTGCCTCGGGAAGGATGCTTGGCAGGGAAGAGGCTCTCCTGTGTTAGTGCTCGCTGCTAAAGCGGCACAGTGGGGAGCTGCCACCTCGCTCCCGCGCCTCTCTGCACGCGTGCTGTGCTGCGCCGGGTCCGTGCCGCGGGGCTGTGCCGCGGTCATGAGGTGTCCATCCTGGAACAGTCGCCTCATTGTCTGCAGCTCTGGGGCTCGCCGGCTTCCCCCGCTCACCCACAGCGCCGGCCTCGTGGGGCTGACTCAGTGCCCGGCACCGGGGCCGTGCCCTCTGCTCTGGCTGCGGGTGGGGGACCCGCATGCTGCTGCCTGCCTTGCCCGGAGCTGGGTGGCCGGCAGGGCCCTCTCAGCCCTTGGAAATCCCCTCTGGTCCTACGCTGGCAACCGGCCTCACCGCTGCTGGCCCCGCGCCTGTGCCGGGGCGTCGGGCTCTGCTCAGACTGGCCCTGGCCGCGGCAGCCTTGGGGGCACGAGTGCCGGGCTGGGGAGAGGCTCAGCGTGCTGCAGCCTGGCTCTCCTCTGGCAGGCAGGTACCCCCGGGCATGCAGGGGCTGCCATCGCCTCCTGCTCTCCTGGCTGTACATGCAGTGTGGGGTCCCTACAGTGAGGTGCTGTCCTGCCCCGGGATGCAGGAGGGAAGAAGATGGGCGGGCAGGGTGCTGGTCTCCCTTCTCATTCCCACCTTGTGCTTGCAGGGTCTGCCCCCGGTGCCGTTTGGATCTGGCCTGGCCCCTGAAGGAGCCCCGGCCGCAGAAGGCCTCCCCGAGCGCTTCGCCAGCCCCGCCGAGCGCCCGACCCCCTCCTACAGCAGCATGGAAGAAGTCGACTGAGCATCGCGGGCGCTGCCGCGAGGGGTGCGGCCGGGCCGGGCACCGGGGTGGGGGGACGTGGTGGGGGTCGGGTCGGGGTTTATCCTGCACTCATTAAACTCGCTGAACTCCGCTCGGCTCCGCTGCCTGCTGTCCCTTGACGCCCTCTGCTGCTGCTGAACCCCCCGGGCACCGTGTCCTCTGCTGTCCCCCCCACTCCCCGGGGTGCTCCCTGCTCGCTGTCCCCGCCATGTCCCTCCGTGCCGGGTGTTTCTCGGTGCAATGGAGGGGGACACCCGGTGACCTCTCAGTGCTTGGAGTCCGTTCGTGTACCCCGTCCCCCGCTGCCACCGCCGTAGTGCCTGATGTGCACCGCTACCGCTGTGGCGGCACTGCGAATCTCAGTGCCCTACTGCCTGGTGGTGTTCCCCGGTGTCCCCTAGTGCCGGTGCGGCGGGACTGCAAGTCCCGGTACCGTGCCGCTTGCTGTGTCCCGGTGCCGATTGGTGCTTCGGCGCTTCCAGGTTCTAGAACGCCATGTGCTTTATCACCTAGTGTCCCCAGTGCGGTATCCCCCGGTACCCCCCGGTGTCGGGACTGCAAGTCCCGTCAAGCCTCGGGCAGGCGTCACGTCCAATAGGGCTCGGGGGGCGGCGCGGCCGGTCGCTGCCTCCGCCGCCTCCCGGTGCCGCGGCGCAGAGAGCCCCGGAGCGGCAGCGCGGCGCCGGCCCCGCAGCTCGGCTCTGAGCCGCCCGCCCGGCCCGGCCCCCCCCCCCCCGCCCCCCCCCCCCCCATGA
>WYDI02025855.1:31058-249593 GCA_009867235.2 Psittacus erithacus | reverse complement strand
TATTATTTAACATAATCATTATTATGTCCCCCCCAGGGCAGGGAGAGTTGGAACTAGATGATCTTAAGGTGCTTTCCAACCTTAGCTATTCTATGATTCTATGATTATAAGTGGCATGGTTTATGTGATAGGCTTCCCCATTATCCTGAGCTTACTGGTGAGTCCTAAGCTGTACTGGTGAGAGTGACTGTAGCTTTTACCCAGTTCAAGCATCCATCAAAATATGGATGTGCAATACTGCATTTGTTATATGAACTTGTAAAGGACTACATGAATCCCCCTGTGTATGCATATATGAATAAGAGGCAGAGAGGATATTTGTGACAGTGCACTGAAGTCATCAAGACCATAACATGTACAATCAGTTGTGACAATTCCTTTGCAGTTTCTATATGATAGGCTGCTCACACCTTCTATGTCCCACATATCCTGGAGTGATCAGCAACTCAAGCCATAGATGCCAGTTACAGTGAGGCAAAGCTGTGCCTCAGGGCAATGCAAAGTGGCCAGGGTGCAGATGCAATCAAGCATGAAGAGAAGATTGGCATGAGTCCTGGGCAGATGCTTTAGACTTGACACATGTGCTTCTGTGATAAGTCCTTGCTACTTTTCCTTGCCAGATTTTGGTTTGAAGCTACGTGGTGAGCTTTGGAAGGAAAGAAGCTCAGTGTTGTAAACAAAATCCCAAAATGCCACAGACAAAGGACACTGTTAAAGTGATTCATGGTAGAATGTCTCAATCTGGGTTTAAGAAAAAGAAAAGGTGAAGCAAGGCTTGTGTATCCAAGCAACTGTAAAGCCTTCACTGTTGCCGTGGGAGGTTTTATCAGTGGTGCAGTGGTTGAAATGGTCCTTTTCTTATAACTGAAGGTTGTGGTAGGAAGAAGGGTTTTTCTAGACAGCCTGATCTTGCAGTGAATCAGCAAGGAACAGTCTGGAGCAGTCACGTACACATACAAAGACATGCACAAAGGTCTAAGCAAAATAGGAATGATAGAACTCAGTTACTTCTAAACTATAAACGTGAGGCCCTTTGAGGACCTGCTTTTGAAGTTACTTACCCTATTACAGCTATTCTTCAGGTAAAATAAATGCAGTATTTGACCTGAAAAGAGAATTCACCTGCTATCTCCTGGTTAG
Organism: Psittacus erithacus; assembly: GCA_009867235.2. Classification (NCBI taxonomy): domain Eukaryota; kingdom Metazoa; phylum Chordata; class Aves; order Psittaciformes; family Psittacidae; genus Psittacus; species Psittacus erithacus. Next base: position 248,453 of record WYDI02025855.1, on the reverse strand, counting down.
TCTGATACAATAGAAGTATTTGCTGTCTTACCCAGCAGACTTTCAAAAGCAAGCCCTCTAATGTGTACTTAACTAATAATTTTTTTTAGTATACGAAACAAAAAAGGATGCGTTGTGGGTATCATCTGATGCTGGATACTGTATTCATAGCCGAATATATGCATGAATATGGCACTTATATGTGATGAATGGCTTTTGATAAGCAGGGTTCTCATTTGACATTACAGATGTATGGATCAGTCTCGGTTTGAGGAAGCAGGTTTAAGGGACTACTTACCCTCATTCCTGGTATGAGAGATGGCCAAGGAAAAAGACCAAATTCCTTGCATAATATTTAATCAGGGAATAGATTTATAAATAATAATTGGGATTTACACTGGTTTCTCACTTCAAGAGTCAAGTGTTTCAGTACGTTCCAAAGAGCAGATGCCCAACAAACATCTTTGTGCAGGAAAAGGAAATATTTCCTTAAACATCCTGCAGCAAACGTGACTGATTGAGCTTCCTTTTCCCTCTGCCTGGTGCACTTCTCTTCTTTGCACAGACAGGATCTAACTAGATTTGCAGGGTATGAACTGCAGGTTACTTTCAAATTCATAACTATGAAATGGTTCGCTTAGCAGGACAAAGGCCAAGCGGGCAGACACCCTTTTTCCAGCTCAGCGTGTGCATAGCAATGGGAGGGTGGCAAGGAGCTTTTGTTAATCTCAACCGAGCTGGCAAGAATGCTGCAAAATGAAGTCTTTGAAGATGTTTTTTTTTTCTTCATTTTTAAAGCAATAGTTTGTTAGAAGAGCTTGAAAATCTTGCAAAAAAAAATGTGCAAAACTTGAAAGCCCTCCCTGGCAGTCATGTAACTTGGGCAAGTTTCCTCACAAGCAATTAGCTTCTGCAGTTTCTTTTAACAGCCATTTTTCCACAGGTTCTGTTCTGATCCATCAGAAATGTTTTTCCCCAGCTTCAAGGCACAAACAACAAAAAAAAAAAAGGGTGGCAGAAAGGATGAGGGTATCAGGTCAGGTTGGGGCTGATCCAAGCTACAGCCCATTGTTTCCTTTTAAACATGTAGGAATTGAAAGCTTAAAAAGCTTCATGCTTAGAGCTGTTCTCAAAATAGTTGGGACTCACACTCCACTTCCTAATGTGCTCACATCACAAGACCAACCGCTGCTACTTGCTCTTTTGTCTGAGGCTTCAGTAGGGGGCTGAGATGTTTGCTGCTCTGCAAGGGAGCCGTCCTTCCCCCTGCTCCAGAGGGGACCCAGTTCTCCCCCTGCTAGAGGTAGCCCAGGTAAAGGTGGCCCATGTCATACCCCATCTCCCTGAGCCCAAACAGTCTAGTGCCTTTCCCAAAAAAACAGTAACCCTGTTCAGGAATTGGTTTAGATGGTTTTATTTTTGTGTGAAAACATAAATACAAAATAAAAATAGTAAACAAGTGCTATAGATTTCTCTTTTCATTGGGATGAGGTTCAGGCCCGATCCTGAGCACATCTAAGTATTGAAAGTTCCTGACTAGGTTTTTGTTCTTAGAAAACAAAACAGAAAAAACCAGCTTAGACTTTTACCCTGAAGCCAGTGACATCAGTAACAGTGTTCTCTCCAGTTATTTTTTAAATCACAGCAACAAGTAAGTCTACCAAAGGATGAGATTAAATATAAAAGCATTTTTTAAAGTGGGCCCCACTTCCTGCTGGTGTTGTTGCAAGCTGCCCCACTGACTTCAGCATCAACCTTGTCACATCAGCAGTGAGGGTTTGGTAGGATGATGCTACGTTTACCAGTACATCCACAGTTAGCACTGGCTTCTTCCAAGAGGTCTTGTGGTATAATTATTTCAGATTTTGGTTCTAAGGGGATCCAGCCCTGCTGTGACACAGAGCTCCATCTCCAGAAATTTAGCTTCTTAAAAACTAATTCCCTTCTAAGGTGTGGGTTTCCCTCCTCCCCAAAATACCAGTTTTGGTGTGATTTTTAGATGCCAGTGATGCGCTTTCATGTTTTGGTCAGACCCCAAGCCCTGCAGCACTTCCAAAAGCTCTGCTGTTCAGATACATGTAGGTGTGTCAGTTGGTGGTGATTGCTTTTTAGGTCTTTAACTTAAGACCAGAGAGAGTGAGGTCTGGGATTTTGGCTGATACCTGTTGAAATATTTGCTAGACACAAGAGAGTTGAGCAAGGGAGTCTATGGGCTGGGTGACAAATACAGTTAGACGTTATTGTTTAAAATAAAAAGTAAAGTAACCATGAAACAAATAAAGACACCAAACCATTTAACAAGCCAACTTTGGTAGATTTCTTGCAAAATAAATGCATTTAAATACATTTACTGTTTACAGGGTTACACTGCTTAAAAAAAGAAAAAAGTTGCAATGATGAAATACAGAATATTTCATTCTTGTACCAAAACTACATATCACATCATAACAATATTATAGCTTTTATTTAAATGCAGACAGTATAAGAGCTGCACCTCCTTATAGAACAAAACTAGTTGTAGGCATATTGCTCTCTGATGGGCTCAGACCCTGCTGCTCATGTGTTTAAAAATGAAAGCAATGATCTTTAAAGGGGTGAATCATGTCCTCAGTATTCAATATCAAAATTTGCAGGGCAAGGCTGCAGTCTTTCATTCAGGTTTGTGTTCGTATTGATACCACCAGGGGTTTAAGTTTGCTAAGCAAAGCAACAACATAGTTGATGTAGATCAGTCACAAACCCAGAGTTACTGTTAGTCCATAAGTCTCAATGTTATCAGGAAGTTGAAAGAGTTAACTCTCAGGTTAGATGCGCACCGATAGCCACATGGTTGTGAGGGACCCAAGAGGTTGTATTATTGTGCTCTGAGGAACAGCACTTTTCTTTGCTAACTCTTGGCGAAAATCTTCTTATGGCAATACAGATGCTGCCAAGATCTATAGCAGAATTCTGTGTTGGTTTAAAAGTACACGTAATCTGCATGGAGGAGCATCGAACCACCCCTTAACTCCTCCTTCAGAAAAACCTGTTTCTGCAGTGTAAAATGCAAAGGTGTGTGCTAACATTCCAGGCTGTGCTGAAATCTAGCAGGTGTTGAGCTCAGAAAATAAGCGTTATGCTGCCCACAGCATCTTCCTTAAAGCCTGCATAGTGTTCCAATGGCCATACGGAGGAGCTGAGAGCTGTGAGAGCCAGGACTTCACATCTCCCTATCAGCCTGCGTAAAGTCTCCATCAAGATGTTTGATAACATTTTTCTAGCAATTTCTTTGCCTCATTTGGTAAATGAAGGAAAGTGCACGTTAACAAAGTTACAGTGGGGAGCCAAGCAAGTGCACGTCCAACTGAGCACACAGTTCAACACTGGCAGCAAGAGGGGCTTGGTGAGAAGGCCATGAAAGCTGTTCGCGTCCCCAGCCATCAACGTCTGGGGTGATTTTTGTTTCCAGTCTTCTGTAGTGCAGATGAGAGGCTGCAGAGGGATGCCCCGCTGGAGCCAGAACATACAAAGATCTCCTAGGTCTCTGAATCTAGTCCTCCAATCATTCTGGCAATGAGTTCATATTCAAGTAAAAACAGAACAGAAGCTGATGAGGGAGAAGAGATGAAGAACCTCGAGGGATGAAGAACCTAGTGTAATCTGATTTGTACTCCACTAAACGACAGCAATTACCTGAAACCTCTTTCAGAGGTCTCAAAGACACAATGCACTGAAACAACTGAAGAAAACCTTTCTCAAAACAGTCACTTGCCTGCGGGATTAAAGACCAAGGTTAGTCTCATGTTTTAGACAGAATCCCTAGTTTAGTTACCTAAATACAAGAACAATCCCCCTCTAACCAGTGAAAGTCCCAGCGGGAACAGCCAGAGGCAGATTTTCAGCAGAGAAAACGAAGACGGGAAGCTTCTGCAGCAGTGCGCTCCCGGCGGCACGATCCCACCGGCCTGGCGGCGCCCCGAGAAACGCCAGCCGCGGGATCGGGCGGTGAAGTATTCACGAGTCCCGCGCGGTAACGCCGAGGAAGGGCCGGGTGCGGCGGCGGCAGCCCGGACGGGGCATCCCGGCAGGCTTCGCCGCTATTCGGCCGCGCTCCTGAGTCCCCAACGCCGCCCCAAGCCGCGAAGCCGCCGGTTCCGCTGTGCGCCCGGGGGGGTGCTTGGCTCACCCCAGCACCGCTGGCGGTCAGTACCGGGCTCGGCGCTGCCCGCTGCGGAGCTGCCGGACCCGCCGGGCCGGCGGGCAGCAGAGCGCAGCCCTGCCTAGGGCTGCCGCTTTACGGGGGTCCCCGATAAGAAGCGCCGCCAGGCAGGGTAGCGCCGAAGCTCACCGCACGTCTCGCAGCAGTCTGCCCGTGTCCCCGCAGGGCCAGGGCGGCGAGCGGGACAGCCCCGCTCAGACGTAGTTCTTCTTGTCGTACTCGCCGTTGGAGGTGGGTCGCCGCGGAGCCGAGTACTTGACGGGGAAGGAGGTCTCATCGCGCTGGGAGCAGGAGCAGCAGCAGATGAGGCAGCCCCCAAAGAGCAGCAGGGCCGTAGCCGCCCAGCCGATGTAGAGCGCGGCCCCCATCTCCCGCTTCTGGGATGACGGCACGGTGGGGTCATAGAAGTCGCTGATAACTATGTTGGCGAACCAGCAGAGCGGGACGAGGACCAGGACCCCGCAGAGGATATAGATGGCCCCGCCGGCGACCACGATGCGGGACTTCATCTTGCCGGGTCGGATGCAGTTGGTGCACTGCGCACCTACCACGGTCACCATCAGCGCCACCAGCCCCAGCAGCCCCACGATGACGGTGAGCGCCCGGCCCGCCTGAAGCTCGGGCCGCAGCGCCAGGATAGAGTCGTACACCTTGCATTGCATCTGCCCCGTGCTCTGCACCACGCAGGTCATCCACAGCCCTTCCCAGATGGTCTGCGCCACCACGATGTTCACGTCGATGAAGGCCGATACCTGCCACATGGGCAGTCCGCAGGCGAGGATCACCCCGACCCAGCCCAGGATGCCCAGCCCCAGCCCCAAAATCTCCAGCGCCGCCGAAGTCATGTTGCTGCCGCCCCGAAGCCTCCGGTGAAAGAACGGATCTGTATCACTGACTCCTGACGGCAGCTGAGCCAGCACTACTCGCCGCCGCCGGCGGGCAGCGCTTTATGAGGAGCCGCGGGGCGCCCGCCCACCGGCCGCCCGGCCGGCCCTTCCCGCAGGGGGGACTCGCACGGTGGGCGGCAGCACCGCTCGCACCAGTAAACCGTGGGGCTAGGGGGCTCCAGCCGGAGCTGGGGAGATGTCCTTCTGCTCGCCCGGCCCCGGGGCAGCTCTCAAGGACGCTGCCTGCTCCCAGTTAAGCGCGGGGCTGGAGTAATCTCGCCCTGGATTTCGGTCCCTCAGGCTTCTTCCTTTCAGAGCCGCCGTGCGGGTATTTCCTACTTACTGATAAAGTCCGCGGACAGACGTTCCAAGAGGTCTTGTCAAGGCGGGCACCCAGCAGTACGGGTGTCCTAATTATCAGAGCCTAGTAGATCATTTCCCAAAAGACTAAGCGTAGTGACTGACCTGCACCTCTACCTCTTGCACACTGACAGGCAAAAGTGTAAGCAAGCACCACCAAACACCTTAGGAACCACCTGAAAATGGAAGATCTTTGAATACGGGATTTGCACCAGTAGACAGATTCTTAATTCAGTCCAGGAAGAATAAGCGCTTCCAGTTTACACCAGGCATGAAACTCTGGTTTGCTATTGGAGCCAAGAGTGAGGCATTCTATTTTAATATATTGCCACAAAGATTTCAAACTTCACTTTACTGTATCAGTTGCTCAAGTGCATTTAAAACCTTTACGGTGTGTCAATGTGTTCAGTGTATTTGCAAGAGGTTTTGTTAACAGGCCATGCAGACATTGAAAATGCTACAGTCTTTCCATGTGGACCACTGGCATTCTGGGTTGTTCTTGCAAGAACCTTGGTTCAGTCCCTGCAGGCCCACAGCAGCTCACAGTCCCCCAGGCTGGCAGACGCAGATTGTGGCGCAAATGTTGCTGTTATAGCTGCAGTAGAACAGACCTCACAGCACTCACAAGGAACTGCAATCCAGTGGCTTCCTACTGGATGCCCTGAGAAAAGCTTGTTTTGATTTAAACTGGGTATGCTTTGGTTTATTATAAATAAGTTCAAATGTTTTATATGAAATTGAAAGTTACATTCATACTGGCTTTTGAATTTACTTGACCAGGTTTGGTTTCAGTTATCCTAGTGATATCCTAGTTATTGAGTTGTCCAAAGTATCCTAGTGTAGAGATCACACAGTTGAAAATAACACCTTTCCCACCCCTGTGTGAGCAGTTTTCTCTGTTGTACAGAAGTTTACAGTATGTATTATGGCATACATAGAGTTGTGAAGGAAATATCAAGAGTGATATGAATGCAGCATGAATGGAAAAGTCTGTGAAGCAGAAGAGGCAGCACAAGAAATGGTAAGCAAAAGTTCAAGAAACCACATGCTTTGACAGCTGAGGACGTGACTGATGTAACGATTAACACTGAGCAATGCCCTACTTACATCCTGACTGATGACTCTTCTGCAGAAGACCCCAGCACTGGTAACAGGAAGATCACAGCACACTGGATGTGGCCTTTCACTTCTTTTGTTTTTCCAACCAGAAGACAAACTTTAGCCACAAGACACCCAAAAAAAGGAACAGGAGAACATCAGCAGCTTGTGGACCGTCATGGTGTGGACATGCTGACACATGATGACTGCAGACTACCATTGATTATGTCTGCCTGAGGAGCTATGAACATTTTTAGCATGGAAAATATCTTCCTAACAGAGGCAGCCTGGTAAATGGAGTTAGAAGGAGTTATCTCCTCTTCCAGCTGTATATGAAATACAGTTTACTTCAATTATTTAAAACTGTAAATTCCATTGTGCAAGTCCAGGAGGAATGTGTGGCTGGGGCTGTGCAGTCTGTCAAACTGAGGCTGCTTACAATCACTCAGAAAAGTCCCTGGTGTCAGGGAGAGGAGAATGTGCAAAAGAACCAGCCACAGAGACAGAGATATCTCAGAGGTGAACAGGAAGAAACCCAGAACACAAGCTGAAGCTGGATAACATCTGTATTTATGATGATAATAATGATTATATAGAAAACAGCACAGAAGAACAATTAAAAGGGGGGGGGGGAGGGAAGAAATGCCAGTTATCTTAGCCGGTAAGCACAGGAAAGCCCCACCCTTGCCACTTGCCTGGGAGCACAGAACTCCAAGTTTCCTCTGATAAATTGCCTGTGTGTGCTCCTGTGCCAGACGGGAGGCACTCATGGGGCCTTTGCAGCTGCCCGGCTCTTTGGGCTGAGAAGGGAGACCAGCGCATGGCTTGTTTTACCTCTGCAGCCCTCACCCCACCTTCCCTTCCTACCTGTTACTGAGCAACTGATTCCTACAAATCACTTAATCCAAGGCAATTATTTCTCTGGGGAAATGCATGCTTAATAATCACAGGGTAAATGAACCTTTCTGATTAAGAAGCATTTCCATTCCTGGTATTTCACCTTTGTCTGTTTGTTTCTTTTTATTACCCCAGGTATTAACTTTTACCCTGGCTACTCTCAACAACCTCCATTTTTAATTACTCTATTCCCTGATCCTGAAAGTGAATCTGTTTCACAAACTACCCTTACTGAGCCCATTGGTGCAAGGTGATCACTGGTCTGCGCTGGTAACTTACTGGTAACTTGACAGACACAGCTGTTGGGGGGCCTGTGGACCCCACCAGCTTCAGCACATTGTGGCTTCTGATGGTGTTAATGTCACAACACCAGGAGTTACTTTAAACTCCCAGAAATTAAAAGGTTCTAATTTCCTAAAAGGAAACACAAATCAGCATGATGTTTTGCTTGGGATGTTAAGTAAAGAAATTGCTACTTTAAAGTTAAATCATTGCTGGTAAACTCTGGATTCCTTTAAGTTCAAAGGCATGATGTTCTTGCAGCAAAGAAACTCATTAGCAAATGACATTTAATGTCATTATATCTATTACTGCTCCAGCTATGTATTTATTAAATTATTCTGGAGGGGATATGTGGGGGGCTTTGCAGCCTGTGCAAATGGGAGGAAGTTGTGTTCAAGCTAAGAACAATAGCACAGAAACCATACTATAGCAAGAGGGGCTTTGGGATTAGAGGTGATTGTGTTTTCACTCTTTTCCTGACATAATCAGGACAAATACCAGGCACAGAGTTACTGGGAGGGCTGCTAAGGGGGGGTCAAGGCTCTTTCCAACATTGCTTGTCCCGGTATATGAGCCCTATATGACAGCACAGAACTGCTGTGCCCAGTCCTCCAGTCTTGCTAGGGTTTTGCTCAGCCCCAAAGCATCCCAGTAGCAATGTTTAGATAGATTTGCGTTTGGGGACCTGAAATGTAGTCTGCAGAGCATGCTTGTTTTATTACTTGCATAATGTCCCTTACCTACATGCTTCTGCTCCTTCTCATCCCTAAAATGTTAAGCATCTGGAAAACAGAGAAGCAAATGGCATTTGGTATCAAGCTTATGCACAAACCTGGTATTGTTTGTATGAATGAAATAGAGTATGAGTCAAAGGATGAATTAAAAGTCCAGTGATCTCAAGACAGCTTACCATAACTTTTGAATCAGCAGAGGTGAAGAATCAGGAATCCTATTAGACATAGATTTTGTGTCAGATTTTGTCTTCTAACTATTGCTGAAATGAAGGTGAGGAGATTTATAAATACAGAGTGTTAGGCAGGCACTGTTCTTTATTTAGAAAACTCACATTTTCTCAGTGAAGAGTACTCCTTTCTGAATTGTCCTTTAAAATGCAACTGTTTTTACCAAGAGAAGAGACTTAGCTGGAGTCGGAGTGCACATACCATCTTCCACAGTAAGATAGGCTTCCTTGAATTTCCTGCATATTGGCAGTGCCAATGTGTCTTCAGAGCAGCATGACATATCAGAAGACTGACACGTAGGAATGAGTCCTTTTCAAATGAACAGGTTATTTCAAAATCAATGTGCACAATTTCACCATAGGATTTATCCCAAGACCTTTTCTTTTGAAAACAAGCTGAAGTGGTTAACATGAAATTGTCACTTCCTTAGTTCATCTTTTGAACAAAGAGAAGCAACGGTTTAAAAGCCACTCCAGAATGTTGCAAGAGGGACCAGTAATGCTCTATGACTGGCACTAACAATATAGGATCCAACACCTATTTTAGTACAAGTGTTGCTGCTGCCCTTTGGAATTGAGAAATAGAGGCTCATGCTACTCTTTTCCCTCAGTGGTGATGTGACATGACTCGCATAAAAGAAAGAAACAGATATATGTAGTTGGAAAAACAGTGAAAGCGGTTACAAGTCTGCTTTCAGCCTTCATATATTTGCTGCTGTATGTCTGCTCTAAACAAGTTGCTCCAGCCCTGTATCAATCTCTGCACTTCACATACATCCTCTGCCTGGGGTTTCTTACTGAACTCCCACTATCTCTGCCAAGGAGCCAGAAGCAGGGGCTTCTGGCTGGGCTACACATGGTGGAAATACCGAGACAGTGTTCTGAGCTCTTTCCTCACATAATGAGAAATTAATTGTGCTAAACCATCATTAGAACTGAGTTCCTCCCTACTTCAATTCCTCTACACACAAACACATGGATCAGCATCTGAAATTTCCCCTTGGATGAAATTGATTTTCATGTCTTACTAAAAGCACCTCCCTGACAGGAACTTTTCCAGTCACCACTGCCGAGACCTGCTGGGCTGCACTGGTGAGCTGCTGTGCACCTAACTCCTTAGCACCTTGTTTTCTGAATTTGGCTTTTGAGAGGATGCTGCTGTCACTGGACAGCCACAGCCTTGTGTTAACAGTGTCTCAGGGTAGTTGATATGGTGAATGATGGCCCTTTCTCAAAGCTTAGAATGTCCCATCTGTAGATGAGCATCTAAACAGCCTAATAATCCCACTAGCCAAGACATCACATGGAATATATGCTTAGGCCATGTCACTTCAAATACTTCTCCTTAATGCTATGGAGAGCTCTTGAGAATATATTGAAGGTTGGATGGAGAGAGGGGAAGTAGCTATAGGAAATATACATTGTTTCATGCCTACGGTTCCATTCTATGTCATGTTTCCTACCAGGAGAACTGTAATTCAATTTTGTCCTCTTCCAGAGTTAACCTCCTTCCACAGATTGTGGTGTACCAGGATCCTGGTAGATCTTTTTCCCATGTTAATTGTTGGGAAATCACATCAGATGTCATTTTGTAAAGAACAGCGTCAGCAGGGACAAATGCCATTGTTTTAAATATACATTGCAGATGTTGAAAGTAATTAGTAAAGACATGACCATGAAATTACTGAAAACTTCAGGACTAGCAATGGGAAACATAGCACATTTATCTAGTGTCCCAGGAAATCTGTGTTCCTGAGAATACGTGAGAGGTTTGGGACACCTCCTCTGATTCTGAGAGTGATTAACGCTGAGTAGTGCTGTCCCTATTCTGAGACAAGTCTGAGACAAGCCTCTTCTTTGGGAATAGCATGCATCTGTTTTGTCAATCCTGATTCCTTTCTTAAAAGTGAAGCTGGCTTCAGTGAGAGAAAAGGATGGTTATTATTGCTGAAAAGATGCAAAATGCCTCTTATTCTGGAGAAAAGTTTTAGATTCTTCTTATTGCTTCTTGGTTGCCATAATTAGCATCTTGAAAAGCTAGGCTTCTGTGTGCTTGTAAACGCAAAAAACACTTCTATTCCTCTGAGACTGCTACAACTCAAATGTAATCTTCATTTCCTGCGGTGTGTTACTAAAAATGAGTTTGTTTTTTTGCTTTTTGGGTTTTTTTTCTTTTCAACAAGGGGAAATACTTATCAGTTGCAGATTTTCTTATGGATTACTAAATACCTTGTAAAGTAGCTTGTGTTAATAAATCCTGGTGCATCCACAGATACTGGCTTCCTGTTTGTACGTGACCAGAGCTCCAGCCCTGGGCTGCATGCTTCAGAAGGGCACAGCAGTGAGATCAGCTTTCAGGGGACCTGACTTTCTGATTCCCAATGCAGCATGGCTGCAATCATACAGAAAATTGGAGATGTTAGTATGGTTCACCCGTTAGTGATTAGTTCGATAAAGCACTACACAGAAGAGTATTTTGATCAAATCACCAGTTTACCAAACGCTAACAGAGAATGGGAAGTTTGCCCTTAAATTCCTGTGTCTATCAGCAACCCAAATACTGAAAATTAGCCAAAGGAATATTTAAATTACAGTATCCAACATTCACACAAATTATGTTCAAAGTGCTTTTCTCTCTGGTAATCCTTTAAAAGGGGATGTCACCCACAGTGAGCTCTTAACTATTTATTTCTCACAGGCTTGGTCCTGGAGCCATGTACTGTAATTTAGCAAAGCATACACAAATATTCTGAATCAAACACAAACTTAAATAATAGGAAATAAAAGGTTTTATGTATATGCTTAAGAATATGTTGTTTAATCAGGACTTCAGTACTTTTATCTCAAGGGAAGATTGGGAGAGATCAAGGTGCTCCGTGTCTTACATTAGTGGGCCAGTATCTCCATAAATTGCTCTTACAGTGCAGCCATTACAGCAATCACACATAATTTTAGGCTTAAGTTCCACATATTCAGCTATGTGAGGAACAGACTCAACTAAAAGAAAATCAAGTTAAAAGGATCTTATAGGTGAAAAGAGACAGTTTTATTTTGTCTTAGCAACATATCTTTTTATAAATTTAAATTTAATCAAAATAATGCTAAGGGACATGAGATTGTTTTATCAAAACTCAATTTTCAATTATATGGTGCTATTTATTTTATTATAATCAGTATCACACAATTTTCTCTGTTAAGGAGCAAAACAAAAGAGATAGAGTATTTTTGCTGAATGTTTGAGGCATTCTAACTTGCTAAGACGTGACTCCACACAAAGTTAAGATTTGAATTCAAGGAAGGACTCTAATTGTACTTTTGATAATGTAAACTGAGATGTACCAGGAGCTTTTATAAAAGGCTTTTGAGCTTCCAAGGGAAGAATAAAACAAAATTCTTTCAGAAATAATAATTATGGGAATGGGTGATTCACAGCCAGACAGCTGTTCACTGCATTAACATCTCTAGGTTATTTAACCATTTAGAAGGAACAGTGTTCTTCAATACAACAATTTCTTCTATTTGCATCTTTTCTAATAGCAGTGTGAGAAATAACAAATATGCTGTACATCTTTTGTGGGCATGCATTCTTTCTAGGCTTCTGCAGTGCAGTCTTAGTTATATGCAGCAAATTGTTTCAGTTCTGCTGCTTGGTGATCCTGCATGCTGTGGTTTCATAACAAGCCTCATAACTGCTTTCAAAAGTAACAAAAGTACATGTTCATAATGCACTGTAAAACTCATTGTCACAGGATGCTCTTTAATGTCAAGAATTGAGATGGGTTCAAAAAGCAACAAGAAAAATTCATGGAAGAGAAGACTATCAAGATAAGACTTCTGGCTCAGGAAGCTGCTGAGCTCTAGATTGCTGAAAGCTGGGAGGATACACAGACAGGACACTCTTTTATCTTTTCCTAAGCATCTGCTACTGGGCACTGCAGGGGTAGGGCGCTGGTGAGACCTGACCTTTGCTCTTACCCGAATTGCCCTTCCTTGTGTTACTTTCTGGCACAATGGGACTGTTCTGGGATGATTGTGACTTGCCTGAAGCTTTTGTGTGACAGTTGATCAGCCATCTGATTGAGCCATGACTTGGGAAAATCACTGGTAAGCCTCACTAATGAGGTGTTTGACATTTCTGGAGAATGTTTTACCCATTGCACTAAATCTTGCCAAAGGAAAGGAGTGACAATTATGGGAAAGCAGGAACTTTCAGTAGGCTTTGTGTGGATGCCAGTCTGTAGTTAGGGGTTGTCCACACTAATCTCTTGTAATTTCTTCAAGTACAAATAGTTATGTGTAATAGCAGTTTATGTGTGTAAAATACTGTGTGTATCACCATGTTCTAATTTAGTGAAAGAAAAATTGCCATTGTTGTTCCTCTGATGATAGTACAAAACACCTATATGGATACCCACAGACTAATTTAAAATAAGACCTTAATTTCTAAAGAAATTTGAAATGCCACCTTTTAACTCCTCCAAGAAGGTAGTGTGTAACAGTACTTTGTGTTATAACATTACGCTTTGTCCTAGGGAACAAAACTTGGTTGCCCTTTCATTGGCTTTTATCTTATTCTTACTCAAATTACATCAATGCTCAGTTGATAATATGAGCACAATGTGAATTAACAAATAACGCCAGTCTGCCTTCAGTCTGTTTCACTTCCGCATTTTCCTGTTGGGAGCTGCAGCCCTCTTTGTCTAATGGATGGAAATACAGACAAAACAGAAATGTGATTCTTTGTATTCAAAATTGTAAGTCAAACGATTTGTTGTGAGCTTGCACATACAAACTGCCCTCTGCAAAATGTCCAGACGGATTGCTAGGAACTCTCCTAAGTGTAGTTCTTGCAGATTGAATGGCTGGAAAAGGTCTTTCTTGAACTGTTGATACCTTGTCAACTATCTACTGAGTGCTTGAGCTGTGTAGCACTGTTTCACTAGGAGAAAGTGATCTGGTTCTGTAAGCTGACTGCAGATGTCATTTACACCGCAGGTTTACGTCGGCTGGAGTCTCAGAGAACTTGCTGGTGGGAATTCCACCCACCCTTTCAGCGATAATACCGGCTAGGATGGCTCTCACTTAACCAGAGGGACTGCTGTGATGAAAGAGAAGATGGTAGTGGTGTACGTAAAACGAGTACATTGGGGGTTTTGCATGATCTTTGGGGGAGAAATCTGCTTCACATGTGGACAAGCAGTTGAAAACCAAATAGGCTTGTATTACATACTGCATTGCAGTCAAACAGCACAGAGCTTAAGCTAGAGATCTCCCTGGCTATCACACCTACTATACCAGAAAGTTTTCCACTGTGAGGAGTATCACTAAAACCTCAAAGGTACTTGAATAGGAAACAGGAATCAAAAGATTTGAGACAGAGACATTTTAAGCAGAATGGGGTCTGACTGTGTTTCATTCTTGAACGTTAACTCACGTATGTAGCTCTAGACCCAGGCTGTTTGCACAAGACAGACAGATGTCCAAGTGTGCGGCTGGCGGGATGTGAAATTGGGGTAGGAAGACAGGCTCATGTCATTTCAAAGCTGTTACCACCGTAGCACGTGCTACCATGTGGTACAGTCGGGGTGCAGCGACCTCCGTGAGGGGTGGCTCTGTCGGATGAGCCTTTCTCCCATGTTTTTTACTTTGTGAAGCCAGCAGCACCAGGAGACGCTCAGTATTTTGGAGCAGGACACTCAGGGCCGTAGCAGGAACAGATCTGCTTCGCTGCAGGATCCCTATGGACATCAGCAGCCTGCGGTGCAGCGGCACCGCTCCCTCCTGAAGCGCTGGAAGGAACCGGGGAGCGACAGCTGGGGACCCGGGGTCCCCGGGGAGGGCAGCCGCTCGCCCATCCCGCACGGCGGGTTGCGGGCCCGTCCCACCGGGACCATGTCAGCTGTCAGCTGCGGGATGTCCCGTGAGAAAAGCACCCGCCGCTGAGCCGCTCCCGCAGCCGGACCCTCGCTGGGTCCCGGCTCCCACACCGCGGCCCCCATGGCGGCCGGGCCCTGAGCGAGAAGGTCACCACAGCAACCCGGACCGGCCCTCGCGTCGCCACCCAGGCAAGCGGGCAGGGCGAGGAGACACTCTATCCCTCCTCTCGCTCATCCCGGAGCCACGCTTTGTGGTTATCCTGGGAAGAGGCCCCGACCATAGAGTTATGCGGAAGGTAGGCAGGCGCTCGGCCGCGGTGGCATGTGGGATGCCGGAGGACTGCGCGTGGGAAGTATCCGGGTCGCGGCCTGGAGGACCGGCACTGGCGGAAGAGGCTGAGGGCTCAGGTAAGCGGCAGGGATCAGGTAGTGCCCTTCAGCCGGAGGGTGAGCACTGGTGTCCCGCACACCGCTCCGCTCCTGCCGGCCCGTGCCCGCTCCTTGCACTCCGCTCAGCCCGGCCCTGCTCTGCCGAGCGGCCAGCGGTACGGGCTCTGCCCCGGCCCGGTGCCCGGAGCTCGCCCGCGGTGGTGAGTGCTCCGTGTGCGACCCCGCGGCCTGGCTTCGGCCTCCCTCTGCCTGGGACGAGGCTTTTGGAGTTAGTGGATGGTGAGGGGAAAAGCGTATCGGAGTCGTGGACTGTTTTAGGCTCACTTCGGTTTGTTTTAGAGCAGGGTGTGCGTTACTTTGGGGATGTGGAGAGGCCTCTGTGGTGCTGGGCTCTGCCGGGCAGGATGTAGCCAGAGATGCGGGGTGAGGACGGAGCAGGAAGTTCTGTCTCCATTGGCATTCCTCGGATGTTTTAAAAATTGCACCACCAAGCGTGGCCGAGTGCCAGGGACAGGGGGATGCTGCAGGAGCGATGTAACCCACCAGTGCACAGAGCGACGTGTTCCTGGGTTGGCAACAGAGTGCTTTACGTTTTTTGGTGGTCTTTTTTAAGGTCTTAAGTTGGTTACACTCAGGCTGGAGGCTGCGTGGTATCATGGGACTCAGGCACGATTTGAAAGTGACTCAAAATACTAACTTACCACTTTTTGCTGGGCTTTGCCAGTATGCACACAGTTGTACTTAAGCTTTGTAGGTATGAGGCAGAGCTGCCTGTACTCTGATAAGTGATTGTGGCTAATATGTTTAGCTTTTTAAGAAGAGCTCCTGCAGACTTGTAAAACAAGTCTGCTTCACAGTGTTTCCCTCTGATAGAGTAACTCTGGGAAAATGCTGTCAAAAGCTGCTTGCCTAGGAAGCACATAATCACTAGAACTGATTGTTAGTGTGGACTGTATCGTTGCCACCTTTGTGCTTTTTAAGTGACTGTATTCATTGAAATAACTGGAAAGGAAGTTGTCTGGAGCAGTATGTTAACATTGAAATGGACTTTTAAATACAATATTTAAGATTAGAGCTCTGGATTTGTGCATAGCTTTTTTTCTAGACCTTTTCCTTTTAAGAGCAGTGCTTGCACACGGTTATCTCAGTGCTTGATCCTTTTCTCCCTTTGCTGTGCATACATGTGGTGCTAAGTCACAAAGATGTTACAGATTTTGATGAACAGCAATGCATTCCCAGTCATAACCTACAAGGTGTGTCACTGGTTCAAATACACGATCAGAATGAAGTCTGTAAAACTTCTGCATACTAATCCAAATACAGAGCAGTGGCATACGCTCAGCATGATCTACCTGCAAGTGCCAGTCCTGGGTTGTTGCATTTGCTGTTACATTTTGTATGTTCTGGAAGTGGTATACAGGTACTTTCCTGAATAACAGTAATACAGAAATGTATTCAGTTGTTCACCTGTAAAAGAGGTTTTCTTCAGTTGGTAGCATTGGTTCTAATGGGGGAAAGTTGAATTGCCTGGAGAGATGCTCCTTGGGCGTTCTGAGAGGGGTTTTTCAGGTGCAGAGATGAGGTGGTGATGGGAACAAAGCCTGACACAGAAAGCAGCTCTGCTGTTGTTTGACAGGATGGGGTGATGCATAGAACTTCGATAGCATAAACTAGCAAAAAAATGTGATCTCCTTTGTATTTGACTACCTCTATATCCAGTTTGGAATACAGTGAGGAAATCTTTAGTTTTCATATGATTCCCTTCATTCTGTGTATGTAAGACACTTGGGGAAGTTATAATTATATTTTTAAAGCTATTTGTGTGCCTCAGTACTTGACTGCCATTTCTTCGTGGTGTTTTGTAGTTCTTTTTGTGAGAAACCACAAATATTGGTATTGTACTGACACTTTCCTGGTGTTTTTCACTGTCTGCTCTAAGTCTGAAAATGTGACTTGAGAATGCTAATGTTGTTGAGACTATTTCCAGCACTTGGAAACCTACTTAAGCCTTTACTGTTTTTCTGTGGTTCCTTATTAGGTTCTTAAATACTTCTTCAAAAGTATCAGAGTTACCTAATCTCAGATGAGGTCCCATGTGATAACTCAGGGGGCTGCTCTGCTCTGCTTGTGGAGATGGTTATTAAGGTCACTCTGAAGTCATTCTTGTAAAGCATTGTTTAATACCCTTATATGGAAACACTCTTTGTACATTTTTCATAGAGTTTTCTTTGTGCTAGTTCCTATTAAGAAGCTCCCGGTCTGCTTGTTCCTAGCAGTTTACTTCTTGCATCCTGACAGGAACAAAGGAAATGACCCATTTTCCTTCCCCTCTCTTTCTCTTTCACTGGAATACTGTTCTTAGCAAAAGATGGTAGGATGGCAGGTTCCAGGGCTCTGTATTTGTGCAGGAGGCAATTGTAACTGAATTTAGTAGTAATCTGTTCCCTTCAATTGCTGAACAGCAAATTGTTTAGGATAGGAATTTGTTGGGATCCAAAATGGAACTTTGTTACATTATCCACTGTTAAAAACCTGATTTGGACATTCCTATGCTATAACATAGTGTCCCTTTTTTTCTGCCTGACCTGCTAAATGGGGCCCAGAGTTACAAGGAGTTTCACTACTTTTTTGCAAGTTAATCAAAGTGTACCTTACCTATTCCTTTATCTCTGAAATATTTTGCATGTGCTGCTTTGCTTATTTCATAATGATTGAAATAGTTCATTGAAAATCTAAGGCAAACAGAACAGTGACAGCTTGCTCTGCTTTGCCTTTGTTGTTTGTTTTTAATTTTTAATGAATTTTCCATAACAATTAAACTACAGTTTCCAGATGTGGGACTATGCAGAGTGCTGTCAGATACTCAACATAGTATTTTAATGTTTGACTTGGTCGCATGTAGACACATTCAGGAGTTCAGCAGTCACTGATGCTCTGGGTAGTCTGGTCCTTTGACATGTTGTCACTGGTAAACAATGCTGTAAGCACTATGGTTATTTGGTGCTGTAAAAAGATTTGACAATGTAGCTTCCAGTATTTTGCTAATTCTAAGGTTTTGATTTGTAATGATATGGTAAAGCTTCAGGAAGATGGCCCAGGTCATCTGGGGAAGATGGATGGTGGAATAATTTTCTAGGAAGCCTCATGAGGGCAGTATTATGAATTGCAAAATGTGTTGAGGCTTCATTTTGAACCTCAGTGCCTTGTTTAGGTGTTGTGGAACAGCGGGTTCATTCATTTGGGTGGTGGGGTTTTTTTGTTGTTGCTGTTTAGCTAACTTTTAGATAGGGTATTTCTTGTCTAACAAAATACAGTGAGAAATAACTAACTGGATGCTTGCTGTACACATACATTTAAGCATGTGCTGCAGTCATGGTGTGATCAGAGAAGCTGTCTGCACCTTTGGCCGCAGTGACTTTGGCCAGGGTAAAACACAAGGTGAATGTGGTTTGCCTGGTAGGAAACAGGCTTTGTAAGTTCTATTTGTGGAACAACTTGATGTCAGTTTAGCTTTTTATGAGATGACAGGCTAATTTTGAAGACAGATGAGTCGTACTCAGTTGACAAGAATTATGACACTTCTGCTTTTTAATCCAGTATCTTGGGTAATGCTACAATGGATGTAACTATACTGTCAGTTTAAAGCAGAAGTCATTTGAGAATTTACCATACTTATTTAAATCTGAATTGTTCCCTTTCTCAGGTTTAACTATAACAGCTGCTCTGGGGGGCTTCTCATCAGGCCTTGCTATGGGAAATGGGCCCAGAAGATGAAGCTACATTAACACTTAGTGACTACTTAGGAACTGTGCTAAACTCTTAAAGTATGTTATTTGTAACATAATAATTATGTTACTATGTCGCCTTGTCTGTGATTTTATAGACAAGGTGAGAACAGAGGTTTCTAAGTGTAGAAACAAGATGTGGACGGAACCATGAGTTACCTCCTTCAATGAGGCTTTTTCAAAACCATTCTGAAGGGATGTTTCCCAGGCTGTTTTGAGGAATACACAACTGAAGGTGATCAGAAGATGATTAGAATCAGGACCTGCTCCTTTTATAGGCATGGATGTATTAGGCTTTCATTAGCAAGCACATGGGGGAAAGTTGGAGGAATAAACAAAGCCAAACAACTTTCCTTGCTTACAGGGTGGCTGGTGTCTGCACAGCTGCCAGGATTTAAAATGCTTGCTTCAGGGCAGATGAAATGGCATACAAGCTGAAAACACATTTTCTTTAAAACTCCAAGTTGCAATTAACTTCAGTTTTTCTTTCAGCCCAAAGCTTAGTGCGCCTCTGCTAGGATACGACTGTCAGTCTGCCAGTGTCGAACTGGACTGTATCCTGCTAGAATGACTACAGCTAACCAACAGGAAAGCATTTCTGTCTGAACACACAGGTGCCTGCATAGGTCACTTCCCTGCTTCCGCAGGCCAAGAGCTGAGTTGTCAACAAACCAAGCTGTGAAGTGCTTCTGCTGCTTCTGTGTTTCCTGTCAGTGCTGTAGCCGCTCTAAATAAAAGGGCCTTGCTATTACTGTGATAGCTAATCTATAGCACAACTAACATCCTTGGGCAAAAAGATAAGAGCTTGCCAAACCCCAGCTGTTCTGTGTCTGAAACTAAAGGACAAATCTTTCTGGTAGTCCTTCAGATCAGGGTGAATTTTCGTGTCCAGTGTGGGTTACCCAATTGCCAGTGTTTGGCGTAGTGTTCATATTCAGTGATAGTACTTTGAAGTGACTGAAAATAATGTTATAACCTTTATCTGGAACTCTCAGAGTTATCTTATTCTCTGGATAATTGTTCTATGTGGTAATGATTCTCAAATGTCATGTTTTGGAGAACACTTACGCTACGTTTACCTATGTCAAACCATCTTTAAGAAAAATATAGCTCCAAAGTGGAAAGTGTAAAAATGGAAGGAAAGGATTTCCTCATGCTGTTCGGTATAGGGGGTTGGGAATAGAGAATATTTGAACTTTGGGTTTTATTAGCTAACCACAGAATCAGAGCTTTTAAAAAAATTGCATCAGGGGTACCATGAATACTCAGCATTAGCTTGTGGTAGACATTTTTCCTTCTTTAAAGGCAGGAAGGATGAAAGATCTTTAAGGATACTGAATTTTAATGCTTTGAGTTTTAAAGTGATCTGTTTCAGAACTTTTAAGTATTTCAGTGAAGTATTCTGGGTTTGATAATATTGTGTAATTTCTTTCCTCTGAATAGCTTCCCATAAACCACTATATTGATTATGGCTTGGTTTTTTTCTGGTAATCTTTGAGTATGTGACATTTTGTTCTGCTAGAATAAAATGTGATTATGTGCAACTGATCAATTAAAACTTAAAATTAACGTAACCCTCAAGTCAGCTAACGTGCACTATGGATTTTATTTTCCAGTGTCTGAACCTTGGAGTGACGAAACATGTCTCAGTCAGGTGAAAAAGTAAAGGTAAAGAGCTGGCTGCGTGGCCAAAACTTTGTTTAGAATCTATTTAACTTCAGAAAATACTCGTGATTTTATTGAAGTGGTAAAACAGTGGATAAATGATACCTTATCGCTTCATATCTGGTTCCTAAAAGGATCTGCTTAGTAGAAACAGAGCTTGCATGTGTTTCTAGAAATAGGCTTTCCGGTGATTGCCGGGCATTCAGTGTTTGCTTACATATTTACAATGGTGCCTTTATCTAAGGAAAGGTAAATTGGTGAACCTTCATTTCTCATGTATTGCCCCATCTGAAGGGGTTTTAAAGGATTGTTAGCTAATAGTTATTGCCTTTTAAGTGATTTCCCCTGTATCTCCCCAGCATCACTGGAAGTATAGCATGCTATAAAAACTGTTCTGGTCGTAAACTCATCTGTAGAGACAATTTGGTTCCAGCTAACTTGTAGGTCCCTAAATCAAGTGGCTGCGCTTCTTGTTTAGGCTTTTGTTAGTTTTTCAGTCAATTGATAACAGATGATGAAGCATACTGCCCTTTTTATAGTCCAAATCTCTTTGATAATTTTTTCAGACATGTTTCTTTTTCCTGCTTTTGTGTTAGAAGTTAACCATTGTGAAGATAGGTGAACAGCTTAACAAGCAGAAGATAGATCTCTGTGTGGTTGTATGTTGGTAATCTCTGCACTACTGTACAGTGTTCTTATTTTTCTACGTATGAGTGTATGCATTATGTATTTTTATAAAAGATAGTAGCAGCAGATACTGAACTTGAACAGATATTTTTGTTCTCTGGCTTAAAATCTGGGTGATTTTTAGCTAGGTTTAAGATTAATAATAGTGTGTTCTTGCAAACTTGCAGATTGATTATTTGAGGAGAAACTTTTGTTTATGTGTAATCCAAGGTACTTACCAGATTCCCATTTGTATCAGGCTGCTTGGTAAATGGGCCTTCTTCAAGGTCTGTCTTGCTGTAGCAGGAAAAAAATGGTTTAATTCTCTGTTTTTCAATGTTTTTTTTGTACCTCTGCACTTGATTGTATAGAATCAACTGAACTCCTTAACTTTTTAGGAGGAAAGGAGTCTCATTTATGCTCAACTTTTGTTCTATTGTCAGTTTTCCGACTCAGCAGGTTATGTGGGATTCGCAAATCTGCCCAACCAGGTTCACAGGAAATCTGTGAAGAAGGGCTTTGAATTCACACTAATGGTGGTTGGTAAGTGCCTTGTTTAAGTCTTTGTGACTCTTATACAACAACAACAAAATTTCTTTCACAAAGGCATGTGTGCCTTCCTACTTAGCAGCTGGCTTTTATACAGAAAAGAAAGTTTTGGACCTCAGAGCTCTAATTAGAAAGTGCATATTCTATGTTGTCATGTTTGGTAGGAATGAGTATTTGCAGTGATTAAAGATGATGACTTTGAGCCAACAGGACATTCTTGTAATCCTGACTCATCATCAGATGGTAGGGATAGTTGATTAATCTTTCTTTGACTCCTATTTCCCCATCAGAAGGCATAAATGCACATGGTGAATATCTTGCTGTTGGAATGGTGATGCTGCTATTGTGTTTTCTGCTGTTCCATACTGACTCACGCTGATATTATCACTAAACTTGTAATTTGCCTGTTCTGTGAATGAGCACCTGTTGGAGTCTACTGGAAAGTCCCTTAGGCATAAAGCTGTTTTAAGTGATGTGCTGAATTATACTTGCATTGAATCAGCTTAGTGAATTTTGAATAATTTTCTCATGATTTTCTGCTTCATTTTTCATAGGACATTTGTAGCCTGACTATAAGGGTGCAAAGCTTCACTGTTAATTTGAGATTGCTTTATTCATTCTTCCTCCTAACAGTGTTCCAGATTCAATTTTTAGCTTAGGAAAACCATAAAGCTCTCGGAAATTTTCAGTGGGAGAGTTACAGCTCCTGATTTCCTAAGTTTCAACAAAAAAAAGAAAGCTTTTCTTTCCTTGAAGTAACCAAACTATCTCTAGATCTGTAGTCAAGTGCCGTATGACCTTTCAGCTTTTACAGTAAACTTAACATTTTCATGTAACATTTATAAAAACACCAGAGGCTTGTTTTTCCTGTGGTTTTAAAAGTGCTTCGCTGAACCTTTGATGTTTTTATATCAAAAGCTAGGGTGGATCCCGATGAACAGATTACTTTTCCTTCATAATGTGGGCTTGTCGAAAGAGGAGATGCTTTGGAATAAGAGGTATATGTGCTTAATAACCTGAATTATTTGGTTTGTAGGTGAGTCTGGCTTGGGAAAATCCACTTTAATTAACAGTCTGTTCCTGACTGATCTTTATCCAGAACGTTACATTCCTGGAGCTGCAGGTAAACATGGTTTTGCAGTACCTTTAGCATATACCCTATGAAATATTATGTTATCACTGCTTTATTCGGATGAGACCTTCACCCTTGAGACCCTTTCTAGATGTATTTTGGTCCTCCACATTGTATTTTTGAGCTATCATTTTTTCATTTTATTTATTTTCAAAGACTCAGATTTTGCTGTTTATCAATTAGTATTAAAATAACCAACACTTCCCTTGCCTCCCCTACTGTTCCAAACTGTCAATATACCTAAATGTGGTTTTGCTCTGATCCCCATTTCCTGTAATGCTTTTTGCCTGTAATGCCATAAATCCCGCTAAGAGGTGTAAATAGATTTTGACAAAGATTTCAGCATGCTTCTGAGTATTTTAATTTTATTTTTCATGTTGTCATGAGTAAATCCCCCTTTTTAGTTCATTGCTTCTAGTTTATTTACAAAAATAATGGTGTTAAATTTTGACTTGCTAACTTGTTTTCTTCTTTAAACTGTTTTATGTCACGTTGGCTACGACACACTTCAGATTAATTTCCTCCTCTGTTGCTCTCTCCTGCAGGGATTTCTGCAGCAATTGATAGGCACAATAACAATCAAAATGTTCCTTTATTTTAGAGAAAATAGAGAGAACGGTTCAAATTGAAGCTTCTACAGTAGAGATAGAGGAGCGAGGGGTGAAACTGCGTTTAACGGTAGTTGACACACCAGGATACGGAGATGCCATTAACAGCCAGGACTGGTATGTCTGTAAATACTGCTTTGCTTGATGGTTTGTATTTTGTAAAACACTGGGGTCTGTCTCTGAACTTAAGTGATCTGGCTGGTGATCTTTGGATAACTTTGATGTACTAAAAGGAAGCAACAGATTCATTATTCTTAACATTAATGGGATGTTATCTTGAATTCATGGTAGAGGGTCTTTTCTGAGTCCTTGCAGTTAAGCACAGTTTTCTGAGCACTTCTGCATCCTGCATGCTCATCTTCGTATCATCAGTGACATGACATTTCATTTGTGTGAGCTTTCAAATCAAGCTTCTCCCATATTTTTGTTGCCTAAAATACACATCCCTAGTAAAACTGTGTTACTTTGTACAACTTCATGTTTTCTAACAACTTTCAAACCTTTTAAAAGGTTTGGTTAGTGTTCTCTAGGCTGTCTTATGATTCTTCCTCAAAATTAATGGCCTTCTCTCCAGTAAGGTTCTCTGTGACAACTGCAGTCAACTTTTTTGTCTCCCTCTGACAGAAGGGGATTTTTTGTTTGTCTTTTACTTTATGTATCTCTGGCCCACCCAGTTTCCATGTTTTTAATATGGTACCTTTAATTCCCTGTCCTTTATGTGTACTACTAGCAATTTGGGTAGAATTGCTTTTTTAATGATGTAGTTACTGCTTACTTGTCTCTGGCCTAAATATTGCTGTTAGTCTTTAACAGCTGAAGTAATTGTCTGCAGGTACACACAACGTAGACAATTGCTTTAGAATAAAGATCAAGAAGAAAGAAAATGGTAAAATAGGTAGGAAGTTTGTTCATGAATGTAATTTCCAAATCATCATCATCATCATGCACTTCCCTTTAACTGAGGAGAACTGATCTTGAGATAACTTTTTTCCAAATAAAGGTGAGATATGTTAATGTGCTTACAGGATGCCTGTATTATTCCAGTGCAACTAGGAGCTAAACTTTGATTATTTTTTTTTACATACCTGTCTTTTAAGAAGTGCTAACAATATTTATTTTGCTTAGCCTTTAGTTTTTGTTGGCACTTCTTTGTGGTGTGTGGGGGTGTAATCCTAAGGAAAACAAAGTGTCACTGTGCAGAGAAAGGGAGCATAAAGCTAATGCTGTTTGATTTGAGTTCTGTAAGGTAATGATCAGGAAGGAGGCAAATAACTGATAAAATAAACATCTATAATGCCAATAGAATGTTTTGTAATCTTTTCTTGACAGACTGCTGCGTTATCTGGAGCATTCTGAATAACGTTCTTATCAGACATGGTTTTTCTTTTCTTCCAGTGGTGTACTGTAGAAACAGCAGAAGTGAAGGCAGTGAAGTTATATAATATACTAAATGAAAGTTTGGAAGTGAAGTTGCAGTGGGATTTTTATTTTCCTCCCACTTTTCCTACTTTATTAAGTTGGAAAAAAAAGGGATTTTTCAGAGTAGCACGAAGGCATCTTTCTGGACTGCAGCATGGCCTTGCTTATTTTGTGCACTGTTGACTAGAGCTTCCTTCCGCTGGAGCTAAGAGCTGTGCAGCCCATGTATTGTGTTGCATAGAGCTCTTCCTGTTGATTGTGTTCTAATGCCCTTTGTTTATTCTGTTAAGATGTTTCATAGAGAATTACGTGTTCAGATCTTTCCCCTCTCTTTTTCGGAGGCTTACTAAACAGAGTTATTCCACGATGATTCAGACCCAGTAGAACAATTTACTGGTTTATACGCAGTTTTCTGTAACAAATCTTAAATATGAAAATATATTATGGGAACAAATAGTACCTACATGCTAAGGAAAAAAAAGGTGCAGTTAGTTTTAGTTATGTCTTTCTAGTCCTGTTTTCTTATATCGCATGAAAAGACCTTGTGCCCTGATGAATGTCATTTTGACAGAGTCTTTACAGCATATCATAGGGACTTGGATGAATAGGCTCTTTGTTGCAAACTGTAGTCAAGACTGACCCGGTGCAACTACCTTCCTTCCTTGTTAGTTCAGAAGCAGCAGCAAATTTGTGTTTTTTGAATTGATGTTTGTGTTCACTGCAGTTATGGTTAACCAGTAGATGGTGCTGATCTCAATCCAAGTTTTGTAAAGCACTTTGGGACAGCTGTAATTTGTGTGGACCGACTGTTCTGCACGGTGATGAATTTTACTAAGTTTATTTTTGAACAGGGGTAAATGAAGCTGGTACAGTGTCTGTTAGGAGGCAGCAATCGCTGATAGTGTTTCAGATATCTTTTTTCCAAGCAGGTTTTCTTATGGCTTTTGGTTTCTGGCTTTGCATTGATGAAAGAGCTTTATTTTAGAGGTTGACTTTCAAGGATGGGAGCTGGGGTCAATTTTTTATGTACTTTCTGTCACAGGAGTAGTGCCGGTAAGGATTATGTGTTGTTAGGAGTATGTCAAGGAGGCCTCCTGGGTTAGAAGAATAACAGTGTTGGATTGGGAAATGAGTTCTAGGTTTAGTACAGTGAATTCTCTAAAGTAGGTTATTTTTTGTTTTCTGAATGCTATTGAACTTACAACAGCCCATAAGGAAAGAGGAATGCTAACCACAGTTAACTGTGGTGATCATATTTTAGATTCTGTGTGAAGCTTTCATGCTAGCTTGAGTTCTGTATCTAGAATCAAACTATACCTGGGAATGCTCTTTGTATCTGTTTAGGTACGTGTCTGAAGAATAGCAAAATTCTTTATGGTAGGAGGTTTGAAGCATAGGATGGCTATTCCATGCATGTGGACAATGGGATCATTAGAGAAGTGTGTCCTTAAAGTAGTACCTTTCATAAGACAGATAAGAAAGGATCTAAGGAGAGGAGGGGAAAAAAAAGATTGCCTTATGCACAGATTTGAGTCAAATCTGGCCTCAAGAGGATGGGTGACAAAACCAGTCTACATATTAAATTGTTAGGTATTGCAGACCATAGGCCTCGTTTCATCTTGGTTGCAGTGTCACAGGTCATTCTTTAACTGCTTTCTGGCTGCTGCAAGCTTTCTTTTTTTTACTGGCTTATGTTAAATTGATTTTGTGGGTTTTGGCAGCTTGGTAATGCTCATTTTCTCCCAGTGGGCTTAAATGCAACAGTTGTGTTGTTTGCTGTTACAATACAGGATGTGCTATCTCCTAAGTAATGGTAGCACAGTGGTATAAGCCAGGTGTTTCCCGGAAGTCAGGAGGTACAGGACACTAAGGCCGTATTAATAGGGAAAATTATAGCTGGTAGAGCTAGAAAACTGCACGTAAACTGATTACATTGCCAGAGAAATGTGTGATAGTTGCTTTCCCATTGTTCATTCTTGGTTTCTGTCCTAATATCTGTACGTCTTCAGTCTTGTTACCTTTCACCAGCTAAGAGGAGAGTAGCAAAGGTCAACAGGAGCATAAACCCTATTGTCCTTTTTCAACATATTTATCTATTTAGATGTTGGTTCTTGAAGACTTGAGCAGCACTAAGGTCAAAACTCAGTATTAATACGTGTTTCGCTGCATTGTCTTCTGTGGTATGACCTAGAAATCTTGCAGATATAATTGTGTACATATGTATTTATTCCTCCTAGATTCAAAAGCTTTCTCAACTTTGGAAAATCAAGTTCCCTCCAAGATCTCTTCCATCATTTGTGTTGCTTCCTGTCATTATCCTCATTATAGCTGCACAGGCCAGGGCTGATCTTTGCTGTCTGTTGCAGTATTTGCCATCATTCTATGTGTTCATTTTCCAGATTACTAATTCTGGTATTTGTGTTGTCTTCTCTTGTATGTTTCCTCCTTAAATTTCTCCGGTCAAATTTGCACTTTCTCAACAACAGAAATACTATTTTTCAAGCTAGGTTTTCTGGTCAGTTTTTCCTCAAGTAGTTTAAGATATGCCCATGACACACAATCATCTACCTAATCTTATCTTCATCAGTGTGTTCATTTCCCTTCTCCAGCAGCACTTACTATAAAGTGTCCTTTTATATTAATGTTGTTTGCAGGTGTCTCCATGCTCTGGAATATCTTAAAGCAATCTTCTTAGTAATGCATTGTGTTTTCTCCTTCTAGTCACAGCTCTTTGTATCTGATTCATCTATGTGTTCAAATTTTGTGTTCCTTTATATCTTCGTAGGGCATATTTTAAATTGCCTTGAACTAAGCAGGAATTATTTTTCTTTTACAACAGAGTAGGAGTCTGTAAGGTAACAAAAATAGCTTAATAAATCATGTGCTGCTTGCGTGCATGACTTACAAATGTATTTGTATGTAATTCATGCAGACTAGAATATCAGAATTTTCATAGGTAACTATAGAAACTTAGCTCTAGGTCAGGGTTGTAAATCAGGAGGATATCCTGGATATGTCATTTGTCAGTTGGTTTAAAAACAACTCCTCATCCCTACCCCCCCAACAAAAGGCAGAAAACCCCATCAATCTTCTGTTCCTGCCTGTGTTGTCTCATCTCGAGTGCTTTTTTTTCTGAGCTTGCCCTTGAACTTTTTGTCCAGTGGACATAGTAACGCTTTAAAGTAGCTCTAGAGGTGAGTAGACACTCAGTGGTTGCTCTCAGAGTATCTTTTTGCATTATCAAAATACTTTCAGTACTAGATACAATGCTAGAAGTTGAATTTTTGTAACAACTGTTCTTAATAAAAGTATGATTCTCTTCCTGTTCTTAACTTTTCACAATTATTTCTTTATTATTTTAAAGCTGATCTATGATGCTTCTCTTTCTCTTCCCCCTCCCTCCATATCACAGCTTCAAAACAATTATCCAGTACATTGACAACCAGTTTGAAAGATACCTTCATGATGAGAGCGGTCTAAACAGGCGCCACATTATAGACAACAGAGTCCACTGCTGTTTTTACTTCATCTCTCCCTTTGGGCATGGGTAAGAAAAAGCTCCTGAGCTCTTGTATTTTAGGACATTATATCTTGTTCATAAGTTCATTCATTACTTGAACTGGAAACTTAACTTTAATGTTAATTGAGTTACTTCCCACGCTATCAGTTAGCCAATGCAATTAAAATGGTCTCTGGGGATTAATGCTCTCCTCTGCTTTGTCCCCTTTTTGGCATTCAATATTGTTTTGAAGCACTCAGTATTACATTGTTTATCACTCAGAAACATAAGAGCTTGTAATATCCTATTTATCTTATAGTGATAATTTTAATTTCAGTTCAGCCTTTACACAACCAAGCTGATAAGCAAGTGCTGTTAATTTATTCTGGAAAAACTATTTCTGTAGGTACTTGAAATAATTTTTAATACATTTTGTTTGTTAAAACATAAAAATAAATAAACCCAAACAGAACCCCACAAACCCCCCACCCCTCTTTTTTTTATCCAGGCTGAAGCCACTAGATGTAGAATTCATGAAGGCTCTTCATGGAAAAGTCAACATTGTCCCTGTGATTGCCAAGGCTGACACACTGACGCTGAAGGAGAGAGAAAGGCTGAAGAGAAGAGTAGGTCTAACGCTTGGTCATGGGAGCAGTGCAACCTATGTTGGGCTTTACCAGTGACACTTGCTGAGAACCTGACCATTCTTGGCTTCATCTGTCTTAGCAAGCAGTGTGCGCCAATAGGGCAGGTTTTGAGCAAAACTGTTTAATGAGGGTTCAGGTCATCCTGAAGTGCACGTAGGGGAGATGTTTCAGACTAGCTCTTGTTTAGTCCAGTTCGCTGAACTCCCATTAGTCGTGGGAGTGCATTAGATATGTTCTGGGATAATATCTTTAGTTTCATGCAGAAGAAACTTGGTTTGTGTGCTCTATCTGTGCTATGTGGTTTGTAGCAAAATATAGTTAAGTCAAGGTGATTGGAAACTTGGTTCATAAGTGCACCCATGACACAAACTAAAACCCTAATGTAAAGGCAGGACAGTTGGGCTAATATATTAGCAGAATGCTTTTTGTAGCTCCGTTGTTATGGAAAAATTTATGTCTTGTGTCTGTTTTTCCTACTAAGTTTTCTGTTCATGTGAAATACAAGGATGTACTCTGGATTGCGTTGGAGAAAGTCTTTCCAGACAGTGGTACTAAAATTAATCTTTTTGCATTGGAAGGTTTACTTGCTGTCTTGAAGGGGTTTTTTTTTGTCAAACCTTTCCAAGGCAGCCCAGCCTCTGCCAAAGAAGACATTGTAGTGAATTCTCCAGAAATAAATTACAAATTTGTGGCTGTACAAGTTTTTTACCTTAAATCTAATTCCTGTTTAATCTCATTATAGAATAATTTATCTAAGGAATGTAAATATTTAACCTTCCCTTGCTTATCCTTTGATTCAGAGTGATTTCATACACCTTGTTAAAATAAAGGAATGGTGAGGCTCTATTATGTGGCTTAGTAAAATTTGAGACCACAAGTAAGGTTCTGTTGCCTCCAGCCCAGTACATTAATTTGTAAAGTCTTAACAGATTTGAACCCTACAAAGCCTGTGAATTTTTACAAGTTTAATAACTTATACATTGAGTAGTATAGAGATAATTAGTACTTCTAAAATGCAGCCTATACTTTGCGCCAGACTCTGCAAACCCTTTTTTTTCATGGTAAGATGATAGCTTTTATATTATATCTTCATATAATTTTATACTACCACTTTTTGATTTGTCACTGAGGGCGTGACAAATGTTTTGATTATGATAGTCTATGATCCTCAGTGGTCCTTTAGAATGGATATTGGAATTTTATTCCAAAGGCTTTTGTGTGAGGGTGTGTTTTTGTTTTCTTTGAGGGGGTACAGCTTTATTTAACTGGGAAAGTATTATAGTTAAAATCATGCTTACAGACCAGCACTTAGCTGATCTCAATCTAAATTCAGAGGACTTGTTTGGGCTTTTTTTGAGTGGACCAGTGTCACAAAGGTGTGACTGTGGTTTGTGCAGGCAGGTAAACAGCTGCAGTTTGCAAAGTGAGGTACTGCTGGCATTGCTGTTGTGTTTATATAAAGCTCAGTGATGTAAAGAAAACTTGCCTGAGAAATGGAGTAAATCCTCTATCTGAGGAAGTTTAAAGTGAGGGCAGTTGTGACTGGATGAACCTTGTCTGCAGTGTAGACAAACATTCAATGAAGGTGGCAAGAGCTGCTTATACAAAAGTGACCAGCTTTATGATGAACTGGGTGAAAAGAGGAAGGAAAAAAGAAAAAAGGTCATTCATTGGTTTAAAAAGGACCTCTAGATCTTCCAGGGAATAATTCTGTTCAGGCTTTCTAGCTTTTATTTTGTTGTTCCACAGATACTGAGGAGATGACAGGTACTGTGAGCAAATAGAAAGCACTCAGGGAAATAACAAACAGAAATGTGACTGCTTCTGCTGGTTTTATTGCTTCTCTTTTTCAGTGGCTGTATTGACTTGATGAAAGATTTTTGTCTAATGGTAATATTGTTTGTGGAGCTGCCACTTTATAAAGAAACTGTATTTGATCTTTCAGCAGCGTACTTCAGGCTCAGTTTGCATAGGTGTTTATTTTTTTGTGGACATTTGATAGCAGAATGATGTTGACAGATTTGAAGCAGGCATTTAAGTGTAATGTTCATTATTCTACAATATAATTATCTGGGAATCTGAATGTTCTGCTTTGTTATTTCAAATACATAGAATAAACTGATATAAATAGCTTTTAGCTACAGTCATCTCTCACAAAATCAATTCCTAGTTGAAATGAAGAGCAACATACTCTTACCAAGTTTCAATACTTGCTGTAATTGTTTTGTGACTCTTCTGTGCTCCTTTTATGAGCTGGTTGATGTTGGGGTCTTAGGGTCAACCATAGCATAGTGCATGTGCTGTTTGATGTTTACTTCTGTGTGGTGTTATTGCTGAATTTTAGCTGAAACATGGCAGTAGTGCAAGTGAACATGTTTCCCAGTGTGGATTTAGAATTGCTTGTTTTTCAGTACAATTGTTAGATTGAGGGTTTATGATGTAGGTTTTATTATGGAAGATGGAGATGAATCCTAGTTTACATATCCTGTGATGAACAGATTAATTTAAAGGCAACCTCTCTTGACCATATTCAGTGCTGATCCACATCTAGTTCTTTCTAGTTCCAGCAAAGTTACTTTTAACTAACTAGTCTTTTGGACAGTCTGGACTTAACATAGATGGACACCACATCTATGCGTTGGCTAAATACAATGAGATGAATGGCACTTCTGCTGTAGACTGAGGGAGTGGTTAGGAAACAGGTAAACACGTCTTCATTATTTTTGTGCTTCTGGCAGAGGTCACTCTACAAACTGAGTTTATATTAAGTGGAATGTATAATGTTGTTCCAAAGCTTTGAAAGTCTAGCTACTGTATATTGTTCTAACTCAAAGCATCTTGGCTAACACAATCTCTAATCAAGAGTAAGAATCAAAATCCTGCTCTGCTGACGCAGCTTGAAGTCTTATTTTTTTTCAGATGTTTCAGCCATTTGGCCATCAATCTAAAGTAAAATGTTTTTGTTTTGCCGCTTGCAGCAAGATCAGTTTGTGGTGCTTGCAAAGGAAACCCAGCTTGGAGTAATTCCTGTTTGGTCTTTCTGGAATTCAAAGTTAGTTTTTTAAAACTCTTGAGTGGGAAGAAATGCAAGGCAGTTTCACAGGCTGTGCCATGCGCGACTGCTAAGGAAACCTGCTCAAAAGAATGACTTCATGAGAGGGGAACTAATATTTTGACTTTTTTTTTTCATTTCCCATGGGAAGGCTAATCTTTAGGAACACAGAAGCCTCTGAGGCCAATAAAATTCAGATTTGAAGAAGCAAAATGCTGCTACATTGTTAGGAGCATAAAATACAGTTTGTTTTTATTGCAATTCTTTTTCCTTTCAGGAAAGCACTAGGTTTAACAGCTGTAATATATTATTCTAGCACCCCTTGCTGTTGGCTTTCCTGTTATTGTTTCATTCGCATTTTATCTTTAAGATCTCAGCCAGGTTAAATGTGCTTTCTTGCTTTCTGCAGCTGCTTAAAGGCATTGCACTGCAGCGCTGCCCCACCTGTCCCAGCTGTGCATCTTCTGTTATCATTTGGTGACAATTCAACTGTCTTCCATTTTGCCAAACAGAGCAACCTGTGCTGATTTAGATGTAATTGAGTGAATGTAACTGTTGATTGTTTCTTGGCAACACTTATCCCCAAATTTGTTTTTTCTTTTGAAAGTATTGCTCTCTGTGTTGGTGGGGGCTCATAATACTTTATTCTGTGTGTGCGCGTGTGTGAGTGCGTGGGATGTTTATATACCTGGCAGGAAAATATTGCCATGGGAATAGCCGTGGTTCATACATGGTCATTCGTCTTCTAGTGGTCTGAAGGATTGTTTTATTGTAAACAGCTGTTTGATAATTAAGCTCTGGTTGGATGAGTTTTATTTATACTGTAGCTATCAGTTGCCATCACAACAAAGGATCAAGGAGCCCTGCAATGCTCTGGAAAAGGCTCATTAAGACTTGTATTATCCAGTTAGTGTCCAGTAATATATGTAGTAATGACAGCACAAGTCCTTACATAGGCTTTCCTGCATGTTTTTGATTACCTCAACGTCCATCCTGATTTTGCTCAGACTTTATCTACTGTAAGAGTTCATTGCTGCAGTAGTGCTGCTGCTTGGTTCAGGTGCTGGCTGTGGGGTTACAGTTGCAACTCATTAGGGAATACTAATCTAGGAAGTCTGCAGAGTTAACCTTCTGCTGAGATAGTCAAGATCCTTTTAAAGAGAGTTATTGTGGAATCTCAGCATTCTTCATGCTCTGCTCATACCACCGCACTTTCTGTAGAGAAAGAAAATCTTGTCAGTGCATTTGATGGGATTTCTGACTTAAATATTTTGAATAGTATGGCAGCAGAAGCATTCTCTTCGGTGTTGAAGAAAGAACTTTTTAAAACTGCCAAAGGCCTGGAATTATTCTAGCTGCTTACCCCTGCAGTGATTTCATTAGGAAAAGAATGTATGTAGGAATACAGAATAGTGCATTTTTTTATGTTAATCTCAGACATTAGTGGCAATAAAGAGCGCTGGTTTTGGATGGTTTTTCTCTTAGTGGATTTTGAATAACTTTCTCTGGTTTAAGCTTTTGTGGTTTTTGACTCGAGGCACCATCTTTTTAATTCTTGTGCCTAACAAATAAACAAAAATATACTTTGGCATGGGCTGTATGGTTTTGATGCTGCACCTAACGGACACCTCCAAATTCATTGTTTTACTTATTTTGTCATATTAACTTCACATTGGTTTTGTCTGCTTCTGTGTTATGCCTCATGTAAATCCGTTTTGAGTTGTTTTGGGTTTTTTTATGATTTACTTGTCATGTTTTCTAAAACTACGTTTCTGCTCATGATTATTTCTAAGCTTTCTACTTCAAGCAGAAAAGCATCTTGAGTTTTCTAGGTGTGACAAACTAGTAAATCGAATGTGTGTATTTTTCACTTAATACCTCTACAGTGAAATAAGAATTTATTATTCTTCCTTTTTTTGTAAACTCCAGGTTCTGGATGAGATTTCTGAGCATGGCATTAGGATTTATCAGCTCCCTGATGCAGATTCTGATGAAGATGAGGAGTTTAAAGAACAAACCAGAGCCCTAAAGGCAAGTTTTGCTCCTAATTTATTGTTTTGCTGTAGTAGTTCTTCAAGCCTACAGTATGCTTAAAGGTACTTTATTCCTTTAAAACATGTTGAAAATTGAAATTTTCTTTGGATGTTGACTGAATTATAATCCTTTTGATTCCAGTCTCTGCTTCTTCAGAATTCCAAATGTAGCGTGGTGTGATTTTTCTTTTCTTTTCTTTTTTAAATGTAAGCAACTCTTCACCAAGAACTGTGATTTGCAGTCTGTTTTCTATCTCAAATGTTTTAACAAGCAAGCAAATGTCCGTGTGTTATGGTTACTGTACTAATTAACAACTTTCCACTTGTTAGAGCAGATAATAAAGGTTTTACTGAAGTAATTTCCTCTTTGTGCTGTGATACTGGCAAAGGTACTTGAAGAATGTATCTGAAATTCTCTCTCTAGCTACTTTAATCTGTATCTGAAGTATGTTTCTGTTGGCTCTTTTCCATGCATGATGTTATGTCAGATGACACGTTATGCCCAAACTGTACTTCAACAACAGTCAAGTGTTCCTAAAGCAAAGTGTCATTTCCTTTTGTGCCTCTATTAAGACAGCTTGATCCTAACAAAACTACAGGTGTTAAGAATGAGAGGTTGCATTGCCTAGAACAGGATTTGTTGGATGTGGAAGGATTTTAGTAGAGTGCCTTTGTCAGCATTTCTGTCCCTCTCTCCTGTCTGTTGCTTAAAAGTCTTGGTGCTTTCTTTAAAGGAAAACAAATCACCAAACAAAGTAACCAGTCAGAAATCAAAACAATAACTTGTTTTGCTCTGTCTCAACTAGGCAAGCATTCCCTTTGCTGTTATTGGATCCAATCAACTTATTGAGGTGAAAGGGAAGAAAATCAGAGGCCGTCTGTATCCCTGGGGAGTTGTTGAAGTTGAAAATCCAGAGCACAATGATTTCCTTAAACTGCGCACAATGCTGGTGTGAGTAATGGTAAAATTATCCCATCTCCTGTGGTGATGTAACTGTCACAATGACTGGAGATGTATAAAAACATGAACTCCTTAAATCCAAACGAGCTCTGGTGGCTCTGTAAGCGACTTTTGAGCCCCCTGCAGCTTGTTTTGCTGCTGTAATGCTCTGACTTCAGAAAATAATTTTCTTTATTTTATATTGCCAGATATACGTGACAGTTTTTATGCCTTATGGGAGCTGATTTGATGGGTTTATGTATAAATTGACGTTTTCTTACAGCGCACTGTGGGGGAGCAGCGAGGCATTTAGAATACTGCTCAAAGCCATTGATTGAACTGTGAAGAGTGTTCTAAAAGCAAAGCCCATTTTTCTTGGCAATGTAGGAAATCTGTTGAATATGATACCCTGCCCCGTTACTGTTTTAGCTGATACGGATATTCTGCCTGTGATGGTTATAAGTGATTTTTTTGTTTTTCTTTGTTTTAATGACTTCTAGCTACTGTTGGAAATTGAATTCTGTTGTGGATTTGATTTCAGTCTCTCTTGGACAGGGATTGCCCTCTGCTGGTCATTGGCAGCAAGCATTTTTTTCCTCGTTTGACAGCTGGAATTTGTTGGGCAATGTCAGCTCTTACGTCAGTTGAGGAGCTCCACCTAGCTCTCAGTTGCAAATTATACTTAAGAATACTTAAAAGTCAAGAAATACTTTAGGAATTAAAAAATCTTTCTGAATAACTTTCCCCAAGGTTTTTACTGCTGCAAAGACTGGTTTAAGTAACTCCCTATAAAGTAGTCGCTGAGCAAGAGGAGGACAACATACTTTGAGTCTTTGAAGAATACTGGTGGGAGGCACTGAAGTATGATTTAAAGACCAGTAGCATGAAAGCAGAATCCTGGCTAGCTTTATGGCAGGCATGGTCTGTAAGGATTATTTTCCCAGTAGATACATCCATTATATAAAATAAAAATAGAAGATAGAAGGGTGTTTTTCTTCCTTTTGGCAAGAAGGACAAAGTGTGTTCAATGGCCCTTTGCATTTTCCAGAACGCACATGCAGGACCTGCAGGAGGTGACCCAAGACTTGCACTATGAAAACTTCCGTTCAGAGAGACTAAAACGAACTGGCAAGTAAGTATGTGTGTTCCTCTGGGCTCTGCTGGCTGCAGTCTCTTCTTTTGCCACTGTGACATTGGCCTTGCTCTTCATCCTAACTAATCCCACCTGTAAATAGTTATTTCTCATGAGATTTTAATCCATGGAGTTACTGAAACTTGTATGAAACACTCTTCTTGAAGAGGAGTAATATCTAGGAAAGTGGCATGCTTCCAGCTATTCTTGGTTTTGTATCCATTCCCTTTTCTCTGTGCTTTTAATTGGAATGTGCATAAAGAACTATTAAGCTGCAAGCAAGGTTTTTTATTTAATGGTGTCTACTTGGAAAAAATAAACTCTAATGGGCACATTTAAATAGACTCCAGCCTATAAGATGTTGCTTCTTTAGTCATTGCAGGACTGCCGTGGTGGCTGTTCTCTTGTTCCTTCACGTATAGCTGGAAAGAGAAATTTAGACCAAAGCATCTTTCATTTTATCTTTTTTTTTTCTTTATAAGCATGGGGTTTGTGGTGGGGTGTTTTGGTTTTTTTCTTGGTAACGTTTCTGTCCTTGGAAGCATAATACAAAGAATTTACATCTACCTGTGCTGCATCCTTTTTGGTAATGACTTATTCTTGTACCCAGAAACACTTTACAAGTATTTGGCCAACCATTTTGATCATAAAGGAGGAAGGAAATAGCCTACACAGCTTTTTTAATGATTGATTTTTTTGTACCGTGGATAGTGGAAAAAATCTCTTGGTTACTGTAAGCAGCAAAAAATCCTTGTAGCAGTGAAGAAATCCAATTTTTAGGAATGGAGAATGAATAACAAGAGTATGAGATAAAGACAGCTTATTACTGAAAGGATGCACAGACATAAGAATGTCTGAATTTCCTCTGTGTGGAATCATGTAGACCTTTTTGTTGTTACATTAGCTGAAAAATGAGCCTTGAATCTGTTCTTTAAGACTTTTACTTCTGTATATTATACTATCGATACGCTGTTTTGTTCAACAGGCCTGTTGAAGAAGAAGTGGTAGACAAGGATAGAATCCTCCAGCAGAAAGAGGCTGAGGTAAGAGGGAGCTTCTAGAACTGTTGTTCTTTGATGTAGCATGCTATGTTCCAACTTCAGTATTTACGTCAGATACTGCCTACAGAGTGCAAGATTGGAGCTGTGAAGAATGACAGACCTAATCTGAACATATAAGTTGCCCATACAAAGTGTTTTGTTTATAGTCACTTGCATACTGTGGATGGTAGGTAGCATGTGGTCTCTTGGTTGTGGGTGGGGTATTTATCACTTCCAGTTTGTATGCTAACTTTCCAGAAGGATAGTTGCTGTTTTTTAAATACTGAAATCAATTTATGTTTGTCAGCTACATATGCTGCTTTGAACAGTGTGTTGGGGTAGACTGATATTCTAATGTCATTTCAGATGTGCATGGCTTACTATCAGCATGTTACCAGTAAATTTCTTATATCTTGTGGCTATGGAGTAGAAAAAGGTTGTTGAGTGTGAAAAAACACACGCATTAATTATATCATGGGATTTTTAACCTTAATTTTGACTTGTACCAGTCAATTTATGGATTTGGTGTTTTCAATCTTTTATTTCCTATGCTGGTTTCCAACTATTACTGAGCCTTTTAACATAGCATTTTAATGCTAAAGTTCTAAAGATTTAGAGACTTTTTAGCCTAGTATTTAAATTCAAGTAGTACACTGCCAATACTTATGACTGCTTGCATTGTGAAAACTTTGGACATGCTGCCAGTTGGAAGAGTGTTTTTTCTGTTCATGCTTTTATCCAGTTCAGCTTGGATCCAAGTCCATAAATGCAAGAAGGCATGACTTAAAAGATCAATGCATATATGCAGTGATTTGGAGTAAGAAATAAAAAACTACAAGCATTTTTGTGTGTTTGTGAGGTGAAAGATAGACTCCCATACATGGAAATTTTTGAAATATGGTTACTTCAGTCTGTGCTTTTCCTTTTTCCTTTATAACATCCATATTTAAAAATAGCCAACCCTGGTTAGCTACTGGCTAACCCTGGCATTTGACTTAAATAGCAAAAAATTTTCCTAAAACAAAATGCAGAAGCAGCAGATTATCACCATAACTAGTAGTTACTAATAGGAATTGCTGGTGGTTAAATGGGCTGTGTCTTTGTCACTGTATAACTTTATTTCAGGAACATGAGCACAGTTGCTGGTCATGCACTTAAGAGAGTGGAACTTCGCAAGTGTTCTGTACACAAACTAACTGCCTCCCATTTATTGATGTGAGCGCAAATCCATAGCACACCGTCAGCTGGCACCAGCAATACCAGATGCTTTGGAAATGTCAAGAGCATTTTTAAAGAATGTTTTGTGGTTTTTTTTTGGTTTTTTTCCTTTTCTTTCTTAATGATTCCAAGATTCAGGCAGTAGACTTGGAGAATGTAAATCATACCTGTTTCTTGTGTTATTTGAACTATGCAAATTGCATCTGTCAAGTAGTTCAGTAGAAACCTGGCTATCCTTGTAGGACAGTTTGTCCTTAGTCTTACATCTTAAAAAAATCTCCTATAACCATTTCCCCTGGAAACTGGGGGAAATGTTCCCTTGTCAGGCTCATTATTATATTCTGACCACTCTGGGAAAGTGTATATACAGTATTTAATATATATGTGTGTAATGTATTTTTTATACAACATGGCTTAAAGGGCCTCTTGAATTTCTTGGAGGGGACAGTCTCTGGAAGTTTCCTCTGGGATGAATCACCTCTGAATAACTGCTGCTGAAGTTGCAGAGGATTAGGTTAGAACTTGAAAAAAAAAACCAAATAGATTTTTAACTTTTTCATTCTGTTGTCCCAAAGAGATCAAGAGGCTTTGCTGAATCTTCTGTAGATAAGTCAGTATGAAGTCCTTTCATCTCTGTATCATCCCTAAGGTTCAGACTGGGAAATATCTGGGGAGGAAAGAGGCACAGAGGAAATGGGCTTGCATTCCGTGGCCTTTTCAGAGAAAACAAATATCCATTTCCCCTCCTGTTTTGCATTCCCATCAGCAGCGGTGCTTGAAGTTCTATTTACAGTTTTGTGAGGTTTATATAACCTTGGAAGGAATGAATGCTTGGGCTAGTGCCAGGATCATCTTTATCAAGACATCACTTTTGCTAAATGATCTTTTATTATGCCAAAGGATGTGGTCCCCAGTTCAGCAATTTGGAATTGCTAATCTGTCATTTTGGATTTACTGCTCAGTCTGGTTGTGCTTCTTACTCGTTTGCAAGTGATAACCTGTTTTCCTGAGCTGGGAAATGAAAATAAGAATAAAGGTATCCATGTTCCTGGCTGTACATATGCTGTAGGTCAGATTATTTTGATGTTGTAGCATAAATGGGCATGACCTTAAAGTTTGTAGTGTTGGGCCTATTCCTATTCTGAAAATATATGTTTGTGGGCTGTTACTGCCCAATGTAGGGAGCAGAATGCTTCAGGCTTCCTCCATAAAGTGATCTAGTGTTAGTCCTGGGACAACATAATGAGAAGAAATTAGTAATCGATTGTGAATGGGAATCTCTTAGAGAGGCTGCGATGAAGAACAATGTTCCTTTATTTGGTGGGGTTTTCTTTGGTTGTTTTTTCTAGGGGGATAATGGCTTTTATTTTGTCCTTTTGAGTTGTCCTTGGAAGGAGTAATGCTTGCTGCCCATGCAGTGTGATGGCTGTGGCTTGTGCTATTTATAATGTCAATATGTCTTATGAAAAACATTTGTCTCAATGGTAGCCCCTTTTCCCATACAGTAAATTTGCTAGGAGTATTGCTCCTGTCTGAAGTTAACAAGATTAGTTGTACTCTTTGGTATTGGAAGTATTTTTAACCAACAGCAGCTATGATGGGAACTTCCTGATTTACCAGAAAATCCACTGCAGTTTTCCATCTTGCTCTATTCCTGCAGCTTCTTCTGTTATGAACTTTCTTATATAAAGGCATTGGCAGTAATAATCATACTTGGTATGGGGAGGGGAAGCATCTCAGTGGAAAGTAGGTATTGTTTGGTTTTTAACATTTATTTTCCTGTGGAATCCGTTGAGTTGTCATGAAAAAGCCACTCACCTTGTTCATACAGGAGTAGTACTTGTTTGTATTCTGGGCAAAATATACTACAGGTAAAAAACAGAGCTGTGTGTCCAAAAGCTATTAAGAAGCTGTATGGTTCACTTTTAATGCTGTAACCTTAAATCTCATTTTAAGTGTTTGTTTCCTTTCTGTGTTGCTACAGTAGTTATGTGTTGTCACTAGCTAGTAGTTACATGAACTACATTTTGGTCCTGACCTAAGCAAACTAAGTGGAGTTTTATACCAAGGTTAAATTTACCCTCTGACTTTTGTTATCTGGGAAGTCACAGGAATTACTTGTTTTTAGTTGTTTTAACAGATTTCCAAACATTGTTTCCTAACTTCCTCTTCCTCTCATCATGCACATCAGCCGTATGCTGTCATGTTGTGATATCCATTCTTTAGGGGATGAATGCAAGTTCCTGCAGAATATACTAATGCTGCTCTTACAAGGGGAGAGGGTTTGCTGCTGAGCAAGATCAAAGTCTTTATGCCTTTGATGCTTGCAGTCACCAACAGTGAAAGGAACACAGATGTTGATATGACATCAGTTTCGATCTTTTGTGTGATCTTTTACATTTACCTTTATTAAGAGTGAAGGTCTGTCTGTGCAGTAGGTCTAGTAAGGTGCAGATGTGTTGATTTTAGTCTGTATTGTAATATGTTGGAATGGTTCTTCTGTCCAGTGCTCTGCTTGAAGAGGAATTATGGAAGAAACTGATGTGGTGACCGCTTTGAGGACAATACAGCATGAGTCTTGGTTTTTTAATTTTAACACTGGGGCTATCAGGATTCCTACCATACAAACCATTTCCTCTCCAGGATATTTGTGTGCATTCCCTCTAGGTTATTACCTCTGACTTTAGCCCTGTGGTTATGCGGCCAGGTTTTAGTGCATGGTGTCTATCATTACTTATAGGTTGTCTGTTAAGAATACTGTTATGGTATTTTTACCATAGTTGTGAGTTTGATTAGGGCTCTTGAGAAGCTAGTGTTACAGCAGAAAATAACCATTCTGGATTGTTTGTCTGAATATATCAAATGTTCAACAAAAACTACAACAAAATGCTGATGCAGCCCAGGATGCAGTGAAAGATAAGTGTGCTTGAGAGCCTCTCATTTTATTTTTTTGCCAACTTTCCATATGAAAAGGAAACTTCAGTGGCTTCTTGCCTACTGATGGCCATAGGAGACATCAATGTGCTTAGGTTCTTCAGCAGGCTTTGTACTTTTTTTTACTGAATTAGCAAAAATAGCTTCAGAAACTTGCCATTATTTAGCTAATGGATAAGATTAACACTTCATCAGTAGCTCTCAAAAACACCACGTGAAAATGGAAAATCTTCCTCCAATCTCAATGTTAAAAGTGCAGTAGGTCTCCTAGTGCTTTTGTCCTGCCTTACATTTGAGTCATATGCAGCATCTGACTTCTTTCATGGTGTGGCCATATTTTTATTAATTAAGGTGAAGAAAATGCAATACTCAATGCTGTATTTAAGTCTTAAAATATGATGTTGGCTATTAGCAGAATTCTGCATTTGAGCAATCACCATAATACATGTGCAGCAGTATCTTCCCCGTGATTGCTGAATGGTTTCTATTTTGGGAATGTTTCATGGCTCAGTTTGGAGTGCTCTTGAGAAAGCTCAAGCAGGCGAGCTTCCAAAAAGCTAGTTTTATTCTGATGGTAAATCTGCAGAGAGGCAGTTCAAAAGACCAGGTGTCTTGCATTTTTACAAGCTGGTCCTTGAAGCTTTTCTCCTTTTTTGGACTGTGGAATCAAAGCAACTCTCATTTCTGAGAATTTCTGCTTTTTTTTTGCCTCTGCCTTCCTGCAGCATTATGCCATCTTTTTGATCAGAAGCCTTTTAAGTGGTTAGCAGAAAGATGTAGATGGGTCTATAATAATCATTACAGACTTAGCTGTATCTCATGCTTTCCCCATGTTAACCTCCTTTTGTCAAAGTGCATCCATGCTGCAGTCACAGCAACCTCAATTAGCCTCTGCTGAATCCTGTGCTTCTGCAGCAAGAGGATGAGTACCAGTGTATAAGCCAGCTAGTCTTAGGCAAGCTGTATTATCTTTGGCTATGTTGCAGTTTTTAACTCCTTAGTTACTCTTCAGTTTCTTACTCTTTCACAAATCTCTGTCTGAGACCAGGCAAGAAAAACTCATATTGGCATTTGCAGTTACTTTTACCCTGTTCTGTGATGTTTATGTCTGTTTAATAAGAAACAGCTCGGTACTACATACGTGTAGCAAAGCCTTTATTGCAGATACGTTTGTATTGAATCTGACAGAGTAACTAGTATCACAATAGTTAATGTCATTGGCTGGATGAAAATACAGTATAATTGCTTCACGTAGTGCTTTTAGAGTTGAGTTTTCCTCTACCATCCAAAAATAAATGAAAGAAAGCTGGATATATTGAAATCTACCCAATCATGCTTAGAATAATGAATGTTTGCCATACAAGCCTCAGATCATTACATGATCTCCAGTTTGTGATGGACTCATGTTTTATACTATATGCCTGGAAATCACAGCCTTTTTGTTTTCCAGCCTGTAAGATAGGGCGCTTGCAATTGTGTCTGTGGAGCTTCCCCACCTGCATCTGGAAGGAAAGACTCATTTGTAAACCAAATTAGATGTATTTGCATATGCATTTTGAGTATCTGTATTAGTGTTTCTTATTCTTAGGAACATTAAATTAATGGGGGGTGTCTTTTTGGGGAAAAAAGCATTATATAATAACTGGCCTTTTATGAGATGGAAATTAACTAACAAGTGTTGTAAGAAAATGCCTCAAGAAAACAGTTGTTTCCAGAAGTCATTGTTTAGATGTAAAAAAATTGGTTCTTAATATGTTTAGTCTGTCTTTCCAAATTTTGTAAACATCTTTTTAGAAGTAGTTTTTAAATTCTGTCTACATGTTTGACTGTTACTCTTATTACAAATTTGCAGAGCTCTCTGGTTAGCCACAAGATGAGTATTCATACATGACATGCTCTGAGCACTTGTATCGGAACAAAAGAGCCCTTGTATCAAGCTCACTCCAGCAGTGTAACTCTGTACACACCTAAAGGGCACGTTTTCTTCATTGTAGATTAAATGCTGATTCACAGGTCTGCGAGCATAGCTGGCTTCAAAAGATTCGGATTTTATTGCTGAATTTTCATTTTAAGTATCCTTACAAATCTGTAAGTCTTTTGTGAATGTTAGATGTAATGCATTAAGGAATTAGGGATGGGAAAACCAAAGTATTCAATTATGTAAATTAATTGAACATTTCCAGTAGGATCTGTGTTCTACCATGGAAGAAAAAGAGAAATTTCCTGGATTTTGGCCTCCTCAAGAAATTGTTTTAAACATGTGGGTGTTTTTCTCTTACAGCTGCGCCGCATGCAGGAGATGATTGCACAGATGCAAGCCCAAATGAGGATGAAGCCCGGTGATGATTAATATGTTTGACGCCTGGATGCATCAGGTATTATCTTTCTGACTTTTTTACCCCTCTTTCAGAAGATTTCCCAATGGTTAGTGTTAATTTTGGCACTTTGGACTTGCTTCTACGCTACTTAAGAAAAAAAATGAGCGATATCCTGGATAGACTAGGAAAAAATATCCATGCAAATGTTACCCTTCCAGCTGTTCTTATGATCTATAAATGCTTATCTTCAGTGCCTTATTTTTGGATCATGTGGTTTTGTTTCTGTTAGCACAATCTGTTCAGAAAATTAATTTGACAATATCCAAACAAAAGTGAGGGTGTTTGGGGGTATGTAAGCTCTGAATTTATATCATTTTTCCCAAGGAACCAAGCAGAATTTTGGACAGACTGGTTACCTGTACTGAATACAGACTCCCTTTATGTTGTGTATCTATTAGTGGGATCAGAGTGAGTGAGGAAAAAAACCCTTGTAGCAGATATTCATGCTTTCTTCAGAATGTAGCTCTTCTGCTATAATTTTTCTTCTAAATGTAAGAACAAACAAAAGGGAAGGATATGAGGAGTCCTGTTGCTTAATACTTCAGTTTAATACTCCAGTTGTGATTGCTGGTCTTCTGGAATGTAAAGCTTGAATAAAATGGATTATATTATCCCTTATGACCCTGTGGCAGCTGCCAACATTCCAAGCCTAAAATAAGGAGATTTTTTGTTGCCTTTATTTGAACCTTTGGTCTTCCTGTTTATATTAAAAAAAAAAAAGAAAAAAAAAGAAAAAGGTCTCCTAAGGAATAAACTTATTCACTGGATTCCTATTTAAGCAGAAGTTGATGGTTTTACCGATATGTGCACTGTTATCTTTGAGTGAAGTAGTTAAGGGTAAAAAAAGTAATTCAGACTCAGGTTTCTTACTGTCACAATTCCAAATCTTGCAGATAGAGGAGTCTTCACATCATGGCTTAAAACTTCCATACCAAGATGTGTTTTCCCAGAGTTGGAAATCTACGTACTGAGGATAACTTTGTGGCTAACCATGCAGTGTATGTGATAGCAGTGTCTGACATAAAGCTCTCGATTCCTCAGACAGGAGCTGGTAATTAAGCAGCCTGTTAAATATTTTAGTCTGAACTGGAGGTCCCAAGTTCTCATGGTGAGTTTGTTATCATATGGCCAAAGTCTGACCATTGTGAAAATGGCTGCTTGATGCAGGAAACCTTATGTAGTGTAAACG
The DNA here is from genome assembly GCA_009867235.2 of Psittacus erithacus. NCBI lineage: Eukaryota > Metazoa > Chordata > Aves > Psittaciformes > Psittacidae > Psittacus > Psittacus erithacus. The sequence continues at coordinate 203,639 of WYDI02025855.1, read as the reverse complement.
ATTATTACTGTTTCTTGCAAAGAAGCTCAGTTCTTTGTGCAACTTACAAATCTTAATCGCATGGCATTCTTTAAACTGCTACTTGGTGAGAAAGGGCTCTGCTCTAAATGTAAGAGGCTTGTCCATAGCTGTTGCTTACAGAGTACAGGGTGGCAAATGGTGCAGATGTACTTGGAGCTCTTTCTTCCGTTCCTAGATACTGGATTTGCTGTGAAATTGACATCTGAGGGCTAATAGGATGTAGTATTTCCCACTAATAGTTAGCCAGATATGGCACCAGATTCCCTGCATTTCACAGCTTCTGGCAATACTGGATATGATGTTTATAAAAATGAATTGGAGCATGGTTTGTCCCAGGCTGAATCTGCAGCCACAGCTACGTAAGTAAACAGAGCTCTGATCATGTCATCCACGTCCATGTGAAATGTTATTTTGTGGATACTCTGCATTGCTAATCTGGAACACATCTTGGACCACTACATGTGTTAAGCAGGAGAGCTTTTCAGATTTAACTAAGTGTCCTCGTGATCCTGTTGGGACTCAGTTTGAGCTAAATCCGTAGGAAGTTAGTTGGTCTGAAATACTGAATGCAAACAAATTTGAGGATTTGACTGAAGCCCTCCTATGCAGAGGTCCTGCTGCTTATTTACAATCTGCTAAACTACATTTCCACAGCTGCTATGAAAATAATTTTGTTTGATGGTTTACTTGTAGGAAAGACTTTTGAACTTCTTTTGTTAACCTTCAGTTACTGATAGGTAGGTAGATAGATAGACAGACTTCTAGCATAATTTGTTGGCTAATATGTACAGTCAGAATTGCAATTGCAGTTCTGCTAAACCACAGTGTTGCTGTATGGTCCTGTTAGCATGCTGAAGTGAATCCTCACCTAGAACTTAGCCTTAGGAAAGTTTCTCTCATGCATGTTAAATGCCTTTGCAGTTTAGGAGGAAGGATGATTTCAACCTCCAGCATTCCCATCAAATTTATTTGCTGTATTTTATTGAACTCATTATGTCCAGAGAAACCGGGAAACTTGTAATTAAAACAGTAGTTACCAGAAGTAAACTACCAGCAAATTTAAATCTACTTGATATCAATCTTTTTCTTCTATTACAATTTATCTTCAGCATCTCTCAGGTTCTAGTTTTACAAGAATTTTAAGGAATCAGCTCTGCTACTGAAATCATTCTCCCCTCCAGCTGCTCTTTTGCACCTTTTGCTCTTTCATTATCTGTGGACTGAGAAAACCATGTAACTTTATAGATACTTCATGTAAAAATTAACATGTTCACTTCTCTTAATTTAGATAAATATTCAAATGTACCTTCTTAAAGATATTTTGTGAAAAGAGAAGTATGGTGTAAATACCTCCCTAGATAAGAGCTGGAGAGTATACAGTGAGATAATGAATGTGGTAATATCGAAATACATGAAATACCCACTTCTGGTTTCAGATATATTTCGGGGCGGGGAGAAGATTGCTGAATGCTTTGGGGTTTTCTGGAAGGAGTCTGGCATTGCATAATGATTAAGAAGTGCTAAACTCAAATCCTTGCCAAAAAAGACTGAGGAGTCAGTATTACCATAAGGTGCTACACAGACGGGATGACTGGAGGGTCTGGTTTGCCTGATCCCTTTTGAATAGGGACATCTTTAAAGGTGTTATGGAAAGAGCAAAGGGAGAATTTACTTCAAGCAGTTTCCTTTACTTTCAAGACTAGAGTAAGAGAAGCATAAGGTGAGTGACAAAGGCAAAGATTCTATGCAGGGAATATGTTCCAAGTTTCCAAAGAGAATGGACAGATTTCTTGCTGTGGACAAGTAGAAATCTGAAAGCGAATGAAAGACAGCAGTGGTGGAAACTAGGACAGGGGTAGAAAAGGAAGATGATTTTGGAAACAGCAGTGACCAGGGTGCCAACTGCGGGTTTTGACAAAACCCTGTAAGTACAGACTTACTCTCCAAGATGGTGGAGATTGAGAGCAGCCCTAACCAAGGTGTGTTCATCTACATTTTTGTCTATTTCCTCTACATGTTTCATAGTTTCTGTGCACAAACAGGGCATGTGAGGGTGTTTGTAGCAGGTGGTGAGAGCACAGCTAGATACCAGAATACTCTTGGAATAAACAGGAATGATTTTTCACCCTACTTTTTGATATGTTAATCTTACAAGTCCATGTGAGGCATGGTAAAGACTTCAAGGCAAGCTTGATTTTTTTTCCAGACTTTTTGCTTCTAAAGTGCAAGACACTGCTGCAAGAGTGTAGGAGCTTATGGCTTCTTTCATTTGACAGTTCAAATGAAGGACTGGAGAGGAAGGAGATGGAGGAGTGGAGTAAGTTACCAAAAACTAAACCAGATTTAGTTTTATTTGGATACTTTAATATGAAATGCTTTTGAAATTAGTCTGCAGTAATTCCAGCAGCATATTTACTAGTTTCTGGACTTGTCCGTCTTAAATGAGCCATTATTATGAAAAGCTGGCATTATTTTTTCAAATGAAATGGTTATTGATGGGTGTTTCTTCCCTTTCCTTCTCTGTTTCTGAAAACCTATCTCTTTGCAGTCTGTTCTTGTCTTGTTATTTTTACAAGTCTGAATTGTCTGTCTTCTACTCAGCTTCAAGATCATACTGGGACAAATCAGTAACAGAAGCCAGGCTATGAAAAACAAATATAGCCAGCTGGAAATGTATTTATGGTTAGGGAAATGTGTTCAGAAAAAAAACCAAACCAAGCATCTTGCCTTAAAATATCTGTAGGATGTTGAAAATTCCTTTAGTATAGCTCATGATTTCCACAAATACATTAAAGCCTCCTGAGCTCACCAGCACTGTTCTGGTTCTTGATAAGAGCAGTGCTAAAGGCATCAAACAGCTAGTTTTTTCTACCAATGAATTGACATCATTTAACAGAACAACACAAAGCATTGTCATAGCAACCAGCCTTCTAAAACGAGGCTGCTGAATGCTGAATTGATCTGATGAGAAATGTCATTTGAGGAAGCAAAGATTGTGTTGTAGCTTTTGGCAGCTGAAATTGAGATCCTGGAGAATGGGAAGCTTGGGCAAATTTGTAGTGTTTGGAACAACTGCCTGGCACTGCCAGTGTATGTTTCTCTGGCTAGAATCTAGATTAGAAGAGTGCCATCGCTCTTCAGCTCTTTTCAGCTCTTCTGACTGTGGAGCTGTTCCAACAAACCCTTCACTGATGGCCTGGTACAAGTTTTTGTTCCCTTTAAAGAGTAGATTTCTGATAGAAATTATCATTTTCCTCTGCTACTGTGCAACTGAAATACTGAACTTGTGTGGCTCCATACGTCCTTGAAGTTAACCCATACAGAAAGATTTTAGCAGGGTCCTCAACAGCCAGCTACCTTGTAGATGGTGCCCACCTGCCCTTGTGTATAGTGTGCAGAGAGCTAGGCAGGCTTCAGATGAGAATTGTGTTGTGGCTTTTAATCCTTGATGTATAGACCAGTAATACTTTCATTTGAGCTTGTTCACATAAAAATAATACCTTGCATCTCCCTATTAGTCTATACTGCTCTCAGCTGGTGAAGCAGTCATGTTCCTGGACTGTAAGTAGAACATAATAAAAGATTATGTTGTACTTGGATTGTGACCTTGGCAGTTCCACAGCATCTCTCTCTGGCCTTTGACAGAAAATGAGTTGTACGCCTCTTCCCTGTAGGAAAAAAATAGCACTTTGTTAAAATTGTGATCTTCAAAGTGTTGTACAGGAGAAAAATAGCATTAATATGATATGTAAATGTTAAGTATTAGCCAGGGTTATAAACCTCTTATAGCTAAATATTCTCTGTCTTCTGTCTCTTAAAGAATCTTGCTTGGATATTTATCTGTCTTGGCAGATAACTTTTGCTGTAGAGAAGTATAAGGTGTTACTACTGACTAGCAAAAGGAAAAGCAGCAACCCTGAAGCACCAAAGTCATCAAAGGATGACTGAAATATTAGGAACCCAAAATACTATGGGTGTGAGTGACAAAATGAGTCAAAACTAACAACAGGACATTGGGGTCATCCAGTACTCTTCTTCCTTTTGGAAAGAAGCCATTTCTCAAAGTTGTTGCTAATGATTGGCCGCTCAAAGCTACAACATAAAATGGGTGCTATTTGAAGAAAAAATTAGGTCAGAGAGAAAGTGTTACTGCTTATAAAGCAAATTTCTGTCATTGAGCATTCAGAAGTGTACATGGAGAGATGTCAAGTTGCCCTGGAAGCAGCTGAGAGGCAAACCCATTCCTTCCCAAGGCATTCAAAACCTTTACAGATGTAGGATTCTGAGCTGTCTGACGATGTGCATCAGAGCGCAGTTGTACGTAGAGCTAGTTGTGCTACCCAAAAGTTTTGGTTTAATGGTATACTGGAGAAACGTATCGTCTTTCTTAAATAAGGGTATGAATTCATGTTGCAGATGGAGGCATTTATTAAAGCTGTGTATTGGTGAAAGGAGTATGAGGGCCTGTAAGGTTAGTGTAATAAAACAGGAAATCAAATTTGTGAAGAACAGTATCAAGCTGATGTATCATAAAATATTGTCTCGTAAGGAGATTAGGAAGAAAGAGCAGTGAAATGAATCCGCAATGAAAATATGCAAACACAACTTTGCCCAATGAATATCATGTTGCTAATGGTGGTAACATCAGTGCACAGCTGTGCTTATAAACTGAACCTTTATGTTTATTGGAAATTCCAGTCCTTTTGTGAGTCTGAAACATCAGTTATGGTTTCCTCTTGAGGTGTTTTCTATAACAGATTAGAGTTAGGCAGGCAGTGACAGAAGTGTGGTTTCTTTTTCGTACAGTGTAGCACAACAGATTAATTTTGAATTTGAGTACTGAATTTAGTTAAAGCCTTAGTGCTGGCTTGCTTGTTCTGGTTGTATGGGAAGTGTTGGCCTCTTTAAAATGTTAAATAACTGTGTATTGAACAGAATTCCCACTTTGAGAATGGCAAAGAGTAAAAGACCCTGATACCAGCTTTTCTTGCTCCATATCCCACCTGTAGGCAGCTACTGTAGTCTCGATGAGTGTTGCACTATACTTTACAAGTGAGTTGGCAGAACAGTGTTTCTAGGATATTTCTTTCTTCCATCCAGATGAATATTTAAGGATATTTTTTCCTATTTTAAATGAGTATTTTTGTGACTGGAGAATCTGAGGTGTCACCTGAATCCCAAATCTGACACAGCTTCTTAAGCAGGGAAAGCTGGAATTGTGCTTTCTTTGTAGCAGCCTTCTTTCAGATGTATGAATACTGCTCTGTGAGTGCTTGGAAAAATCTATTTGCTTTGCTGTTTCACGTAAGCAGTGTCATAAGAGTGTTTGTGCATGGCATCAAGCAAATGTGCAGTTTGCTGCTTACTTTTAGCCCTGTTCAGATAAGTAGGTTTTATTTTCCCTAGCAGAAGTAATACTTCACATAGCAGGCTGAGGTTGGTGTCTTGCGTGCGTTACTGGTGAGATGAGCTGTTATGCAGTTCTTGCAGATGGAGGGGGTGTGGGTGCTTAAGAAGGTATGTAACTAAAAATAAATTCTCATTTATATGCTCTTATTGGACGTTTGTGGTAAATATTTGGGGCCAAACTGCATCTGCCTCAGCCAGTGTAGTTCTAATGCAGGTCCCTGTGATGCAGTAACTGGAATGTCATGGTCTTGGTTTATGCTGCTTTGCTCAGAGGCGCTCAGGCTGCCCCAAACACTTTGATGGTGCTGAGAGTTTGTCCTTTCTAATGCTCTTTGTTTTCCACTTCTGTTTGCAGCAGTATTCAGTTCTCTAAGTGGATGGGTGCTCTGTTTTCTTTGCCCGAATGGTAACGTTCAAATGCAAAAGCTGGATGCCGCATATCAAGACCTGCGATAAAACAAAATCTGAAGATCATGTTGCAAAATGGCTTGTTTTATATATTCAATGTTAATCAAGTTATAGTGTGTCTTTTTTGATTCTTTTGATAGCACTGTCTTCATACTTATTATGTGGTTTTATTATCCTTCCTATACCTTTTTATACAGAAACTGATAGACTATGCTGTTTGGACTAGTCATTGTGGTGGCTTTAAGGAGTTAGTCATGTATCTGCTAGGTTATTCTGAACAGTTTTGTGCTTAATACTGAAAGACTTTGTGGCCTGTTTGCAGTAAATGCATGTGTGCTTGCACAGTATCATAACTCACTTGCCATTTTAAATCACTGTGTATCCTATCAGTTTTTCATCACTTTCTCTGTGCTTTGGTTACTTTTGAAGCTTCATCTCTGGTGATTTAGATTTGTGTGATGTATGAGAAAATGTACAAACCACTGATGATTCGCCAGTGATGCAAAGAAGCTGACTTTTCTAAATCATTGTGCCTTAATGTACCGTAAACACTACACATGCCAACAACTTCTGGGGATGCCTCTGAAGATTGGCCTTCAGGTCTCAAGTCTTGGTTACAAGAATTTCTGTTACAGGCATTTCTATCTGTCAGCTGAGTGAGGGCATGTTCTGGATGTTTTTTCTATATACCATAACACTAATTTTCATTGAAGTTTTGTAATAAATTGTATGAATGTGGAAAATGTTGAATTTTTGGGTGGTTTTTGTTGTTGTTTTCTTATTATTATTATTTGGCTTTTTCAAGTGAATTATGAAACGCTGTAGTGGCGTTGTGCACAGTGCGTATTCAAAGGGATTGTGATAGTTCCCCTGGGGAATGGAGGCATTTTCTAGAGTTTGCATAAAATCTGCTTTGATTTCATTTCAGAACAACTTTAAAAGTGTTTTAACTGGAAGTTAGGTGGCAAGACTTTGCATCCACTTTTTTTCCCCATAGTTCCGTAAGCACCTGCTAACACCTTTTAGGTGGGTAAATACCTTAGAAAATCCGATTGCACACCTTACTTCATAAGAATGTTGCTGGTTTCTTTGTTGCTGCTTTCTTCTGCATGCTTTGTAGTCTTGTGTGTATTACATATGCATAAGCATAAATTATTTTGCAAGTGTGGGATTGAGACACTTTGTCTTCAGTACTAAATTGGAGTGTCTTTCATGTAATTAGCCCTAATTTTACTGTCTAGCAATGAGTGTTTACTCAGGATAGGATTAATGAACGATTTGTATCACAGGGATGCGTATTTGGCTTGTGCTTGGAGTTGAACTGCATAAAATGGATGCTACATTGTTATCTCAGTGACTGCTATGATGAAGTTGAAAGAAGAAATGGAGTGATGGATTTGCGTTCGTACAAAGTGTTTTCAGGCTTTATGAAGATTTGAATTGTGAGCCTGTTGAGAGGGCCAAGGTGAGACATTTAACACAAGCACTTTCTTATGAGTTATGTGCCATTATATGCACTGTTCTTGTTTTTCTTGCAGAATTTTGCATCGTATTTTGCAACCTTCTTAAGAGGATGTGCTGTCTGTTTGTGCTTGTGAAAGTCAGGACAGCCACACCCCTGCTGAGAAGCCAAGACTTTAGTTACACGCATTAGTTGCACACTGGATTAGCTCTCTAAGCAAAGGTAACATGAAAGGTTGTTCTTTCAAAGCAAACCAGGACAATAGGGAAGCAGACTTTAAAAAGCATCTAGACTTTTATTTAAACCAGAGCTTTTTCCTCCCTCTTTTGAAAGCAAGGCACCTAAAGTCACTGTCATAATTCTTGTGTGGGAAGCTTCAGTGAGCAGATTTTTACTAGTGGATACTGATTATCACTTGATAGCCTCTGCCTTCTTCAGGCTTCTGGATTCCAGCTGGAGCATTTTGGCTCAAAACCTGAGATTTATTTTAAGAATTGTCCAAAAAGAGATTGCAGTACTGCTGATACCATACGCGAGTGATTTCCTTTCAACATAGGCTTTATTTTTGTGCCTTTTGATGTTGTCTGATGTTAATCTTTAGCTACATTTGAACTTGGTTTTGTTAAATACTTCACACTATAATGGGGTAACACAGTTTTTAAGCCAAGTCTTTGTTACTGTGAAGATCTCTGGCTACAGCCTGATTTCTGACCCTGGGTTTCTACTCCCAATGGTCTGGGCAGTGCCAGGGCCATGGAAGACACAGAAACCTTTCCCTGAATTCCTGCCTGTCCTTTTCCAGGCTGACACTTCCCAGCACTGGGGCAGAGTGCCCACATAGAACTACTTTAATGACGGTTCAGCAGGATCAAGGAGCGAGCACAGGACTGCAGGCCTTTCAGTCTTCATTAGATTTAAACCACTGTGGCAGACTATGAAACAACTCCTGACAGGTAGATGGGCTTGTTGGTTTCTTTAATTGTGGTGTAGAGTCTGTAGTGGTCTGTGGCACTCTGACATTTACAAACAAGAAGATACACTGACAATTACCTGATTTAATTTTTTTCCGATGCTTTGAATCAATAGATGAAAACGAACTTGCTATGAGCTAATGTGGTTTCAAAATGTATGTGCCTGAGATTGCCAGTCTCTGGTCTTAAAAGTGTCTGTTTTGGTATGAGGGATGCTCTGAATGAGAAGGTGGAAGAAATGGGAAAACAAAGGCTGTGATGACTACAAGGATTTGAAAGATTAGTACTGTGGCATTGGTGTCGGCTTTGTTGCAGGGCAGGAGAGGGCCCTTGCACTTGTGCAGTCATCACCATGCCAAGCACATCGTGTCCTGTACTCAGAAGAGTTTCAAGTCTGACTATGTACTTGGTCTTGAAATGTAGAAGATGTGACTCTTCCTTGCAGCTGTCGAAGTTGAGAGAAGGATCTGTGTATCCTCAGCCTTCACACCCCACTCTCCTTGCTCCTTTATAGTTGAGTTGAGGTTCCTATGAGCTGTTCTTAAATCACATGCCACTACTGCCTCTGGAGTGTTTAAAATTCATTTGAGTTCTCTCCTGCCTTTTCTTACAGAGTTATGCTGACAGCCTTTACCTAAAATAACTTTCCATATCACCTCTTTAAAATGTTTTAATGGAAACAAAGCACACATTCCTACTTTGCACAGTACGGCTGCACTATGAATCAGGACTTCCCACTGTATTTCGAGATGCTAAATCTGGAAACACATTTCCTATTTATTCTGTTTGTGTTCGGGGTTTGTGTTTTGGGTTTCTCGATGTATTACTTCTGGATGCTGTGTTTCTGCTCGAGAGTAGGCTGTGCTTCCTTCTGTCGCGTTTCAGCCTCCAGACCGGTGGTCGCTGGCAACGCTCGGGGGAGTTCTCCGGTAGTACCGCCGGCCCTGGACGTGCCGGGGGCCGGGAGGCGCTGCCCAGGAGCCCGTCGGCGATGATGCTCCGGCCGGGGTCACCCTCCCAGCCGCGAGCCCGGAGGAGGCGGGGCGGCGGGGCCGGGGCGGGCGCAGGGCGGGGCGGGCTCCCGGGATTGGCAGCCCCGGCCCGGCCCCGGCCCCTCAGCGGCGGCGCTGGGGCGGCCCCGGCCGCGCACACGCTCTCGGGCAAGCCGGGCGCTGCTGCGGGCTGGCGCAGGCAGGGCCGCCGGCGGCACCATGAGCACCGGCATGCGGTACAAGAGCAAGCTGGTCAACCCAGGTGAGGCGCTGGGGACGCGCGGCCGCTCCGCCCCGCGGTCCGTCGCATCCCTCACGCCTCACTCTTTCTTCTTTTCTTTCCCCGGTACCGGCTCCTGCCGCGGGCATCCCGCCCTCCTCGCTGTGCCTCACAGAGGAGAAGCAGGTAGGTGGTGGGTCCGCGGCGCCGTGCAGCAGGGGCTGAGCTCGTCCGCCTTGCTGCGGCAGCGGGTGGTGTCCTGCTACCTGGGCACGGCAGCGTTCCCGCCTGGCGCTGGGCATGGTTGGCCCTGTTTTAGCTGGGTTCATCCGGGAAATGGGTGCTTTGCCTGCTCCATCTCCCTGCGTTTTGGGTTGGGTTTCTTTTTTTGCGGTGCCTTTGGGTGTGTCGAGTAGGTTCGGATGGAAAAAGGCAGCGCAGGGGCTGGCAGAGGTATTTCAGCATTAGGAGCACGTCGCCCCATCACAACCTCTTCCCTCCGCAGCACGGATGCGCAGACAGAGATCAGGTCCTGCCGCTCGCCACTCCCGGGTGGTGTAGCAGATCATCACCGATTTGGGCGTTAGGGCACATCTGTTTTGCCTTGCAAAGCAAATGGCTATTTGCCTTTGAGTCCTGGAGAGAGAGAAGGGGTGATGCAATCAGATGACATCGACAAGGGGTTTTTTTTTTGTCCTTTATTTGGTACTTGGAGAGATTTGGGGTGTTTGAGAGGAAGAGGAATCCTTCTCTTCCTGAGCTTGAATGTCTAGGTAAGGGGTTACTAGCAGAGTCCCATGTGTTCCTTAGCACCATCACCATGATGTAGGCAATGTCTGCTGTATATGGAAGAGCTTTTCTGCCTCACAAAGGTGGGGATGGAGATGGTGATTAATACAACAGGACAATGCACTGAGTCCCTGCTGCGGGAAGAAGTCCACCCATCCATTCCCAGCCTGGCTTGGACTTGCCTTTGAGGCCAGTCTTTCTCTGAGGCTCTAATTCCATATGCAGCAGACACCTACCAAGACAGTGGTACTGCATAGCCATTCTGGACCATAGAAAGGCATACTGGTGGTGTAGCAGCTTGGCCATTCACGTCGTTACTGCAGGAGATGGTGTTTCCCTATATAATGCAGACTTGGGCGTTGGGAAAAGACATTGGGGTATTTTGTGAGCTGCTGATTCCAGTGGTGAGATGAACAAAGTAAATCCCAGGGGTAGCAGGAGAATTGGATCATTGGGTGCATTATTCCCAAGCTACTTAAAGTTTTGGTAGTATTTTGTTTTTATTTGTATTTGGTAGTTACTTGTAAGTGTTGCTGTTAATTCTTGTTATTTCTGGAGGAAAACAATACAGATTGTCTACTGAAATTGTATTAAATTCAATGTAAGCTGTGAACTGGAGGGGAGCTTTGTGACCCTCCCGCCCAAAAAAACCCAACAAAACCACATGCTGTTCTTTAGTTAATTTGTTTTTAAATAAAGAGGGGAGGAGGCTATGTATAAAGCTCCTATCTGCTCATTCCCCAGGGGTAGAAGCGAGGCAGAGATCAGAGTAGTCTGTTGTAGATATTATCATAATTCCTGAGGGCCTTTGTCACACTGCATAGGCAGAGTGGGCTGGAGTCAGTACCCCAAAGAGTTTGTGTCTGCAGGAGAGTGTTCTCCTGGGGCAGAGGAGATCTCTCCTCAAATGTGCAGGTGTGTGCATGTGCCTTACACCTAGAACGTAGAATGGGTCTTGCATGACAGAGCACAGTGCATTATGAATTTGTGCCAGCCATGGATGGTGGAGGGAAACCAAGCTGTGAATACAAAACACTGTTAAAATTAAAGTGAACACACAAAACCACAAATGATTTTTCTTTAGCATCCTTTGAGAGCAGGATTTTTCTTCTTGTGCCACCTTGTTCCAGTTCCCTCGCGTCTGGCAGCAGGTAACAGTTTAAGAGGTTTGCTAAAGCTGTGATTCTTGCCTGAACTGCTTTTTCAAAATTTATTGTAGAACCTGGTTTTTATAAGCAGTTGGAAATGGAGTGAGCTTCGGAGAGGGCAGTGCATGTGAGTAGAGCAGCCTTCAGTAAAATCTTAATTTGGACTTACTCAGTCAAAAAATAGAACAATGTGGTGTCTAAGAATGTATCTTTAACTTCCCGTGTAGCATAGTCAGAGCTGGTGCATTTGTCTAGTTCCAGAGGACTCTGTTTTGCAGGTTGGACTTGTAATTGCTACATTTTATTGAAGTAAAAACAACGGTAGATTCTCCCCCTCTCTGGTTTCCCCCTCTCTGGCCTCTTAACTGGGGTGTTTGGTACTGAACTTGTGCTGTTGATGTGAGTGGGGACTTTATGCTGGTCTCTCTGCACACAGAATCTAGCTTTCCAAGAGGAAGGGTTGTGGTTTAAGACCCTGGGACTTGGGAGAAACAGTTTGGTCTATAGCTCTACAGCAGATTGCCTGGTAAGACCAAGCTCCTCAGTCTCATCATACTTTGGTTCCGCACCTCTCAGAGGGATGGTTTCTCTCCTGGCAATTTATATACCGCTGGAGTGCTGAGAGGGATTCTCGTGGTGAAACTGGGTAGGCAAATGAAACAGTGACTAATGTTCCATGTGCAGAAGAGCAGGCCCCGTGTAAGAGAAACCTAGCAATTTGTCAAAAGAGCATTGACTTGAGAACCAAACAGGACAAGTGCAGTGGATGGACACTCTGCCAAAGCCTGAGGTGTTGCCGTGGGAGGAGTACAGGTGAAACCTCCCAAATACCCAGTTAAACTGGAGTCTCCTGGCACACTCCTGCAGAACATGCCTCCTAGCTCGTGTTGTTGGCGTGTGTTTGTTTGGGGTGTTACCTTGCTGCATCTCTGAAGCTCGCTCCTGCTCATTCAGGCCCATGTCTCTAATGTGAAGTCATTGTTTCTTTTTTAAATCAGGGGGATGGGAACCTCTCCTTCCCAAGTTGATCTCTCCCCACCCCATCCACTTGCAAAGGTGTTTGGGTGTGGGAGCAGAGACTATCTGGTGAATCCAGTTCTTTCAGTGGGTCTGAAATTACAGGGCTGTGCCTTTTGCATTTAGCTTGGTCCTTTTTTCTACTTAAGCATATTCTGAAGTGGTCTGCTTGCCATTAAAAATATATATGGGGGTACTGCATGGAGAGAAGATGCTGTGCAGAAGGTAATTTGACTGGAGGAATGGTTTCAGTGTGAGTCATTGGGAGGCACTGAGAATTCCTGAATTCTCTGCTTTTGTGTTTCAGATTTTGAGAATCTGGGGTTTACATCTTAAAAAATTATATTCACACTCTGTTGCTTTTTTCTTAGAAAAAAAGAGAAGCAGAGATTTCCGTTGGTCCTGGAACAGTAGATATTACAACAGCAAAGATGTCTTCCATCTAAAATAGCAACCATACCAACACAGTGCATCATTTTAAGGTCAACCTTCAACCACAGCCTTGCCTTGCACAGGGCATTGGCTGATGGAAATCCCCCGGTTCCCTGTCAGTGTGTGCTGAACCACCTTCTCCTTTTCTCTGCTGTGCTTACTGAGAGATGGGCTCAGATGGGAGAAAGTGTGGCCTCTGAAAAAGCTATGCTCTGCATAGTGCAGAGGTACCACCCTTGACACACTGAGGACAGCTCCAGTGCAGGTAGTTGCTGATGACAATGAGCAGATTAAGAGGAGGGAGAAGTGGTGCTTCCTGTGTCTTGAGCTGGTTGAGGATGACCTTAACATCACCTTTGATTTCTGTGTAGATACCTATGTGGTGAAAATTGGTTAGCTTAGTTTTGTGAAATGTGATGAAAAGTATCATGAGGTTCCTTTCTACAGCAATTGTACAACAAAGACCAGAAATAGAGCTTGGCCTTGCAGAATCCCCTCACAGTCTGTGCGGGAGCAGCTTGGAGAATCCATACCTCCATTACATGTTTGTGGCATTGCCATCTTTCACAGTAGCAGCTCTTGTAATCTTGTGATTAAAGTTCTGCACGAGGAAGAAGAAAAGCATGAAACCTGGCAGGTGAGCAGAGTACCACTGACTCTTAATTCTCTCAGAGTTAAACCACTTATTTTATAGTTGTGATTCTTTGACTCATTGGGAGTGGCAATGTGGAGCTGTGTTCCTGTGCTGTCTGCTGTGCTCTGTATCAGTGCAGACAGGGTGGGTTTTGCTCAGAGAAAACAAAATGATGTTTGCAGCTGGCGAGTGGGATATTTCACCACAGCTGGATAGTCTCTCACTGTGTCATAGATCGCCCTGGCGAGGCTGTTTCTCTTTGACTCCTCATGTTAATGTCTCTTCCAACCTCTGTTTTCCAACCCTGGTCTTACATCCTGACTACCAAGATGCGCCTGCCAGAAAGGGAGTAGCAAATTAGTCACAGACTCTGGAGGTAAATACTGGAAATACTCTTACAGCAGCACATCTCTGTTTGTCTTTCTGATGTCCCAGTGTATCTTGGCCAGATGCAGCACAGGAGTGGAAGCTTTTACTTCTCTGTAAAAAGCCTTGTGTTGTTCATTAATTTTTTTTGGCCTGTTTCAAAAGACAAACGTTGGTCTTTCACCCTCCACACTGGGCAAAGGCTCAGTGCTCAGAACAGTGTGTCAGGAGCTGGGTGGGACTGCAGTGGGTCAGGAGGTTCAGTCCTGCCTGTCCTTCTGCTATGCATCTGTCTAAACAGTCCTGCTGCAGGAGGCCCCTGTGTCGTACAAATGCACTGTTCTGGGCTGGGGAGGGAAGTCCATCCTGGGCACTTTGACTTCTTTCCCCCTCCCACTTCTTTGTCTGTTTGGCTTCATGGAAAAGGACTGTAAAACAAGGTTAGCACATGAACTGCATGGTGAAACAGAACTGCTGGAGAGCTAGGCGCAGAATCTGCCTCCTGCTGCTGCTGCTGTCTCTCTTCAATTATTTATGCTCCAAATGGATAAACGGTTATTAGTGCAGGGCAGGGGTTCAGCCCTCTCAGTGCAAGTAGAAATCTGCAGTTTATGAAAAGGGGGAAGTAAGTGTTTCCTGCGCAGGGATTTCTGTCCCCTGAATTTCCACGAACTGCTCAGCTACTTGTGCATGAGTCCAAAATTCCACTGCTCTTGCATGAATGGCACAGGGCTGTTTGGGGCAAGTTGGCCAAGTGCGTGAGTGTGACATGCGGCCTGATCCTTGCTAATGCCAATGAAGTAGGAGCGAGTTTTATTTAACCCCAAGAGATGCTTGTGACACTTGCTCAGCTGCTGCGTTGCAGCAGCTGGGGCATTACAAAAGGCAGCTCACAGTTGCAGAGGTGACAGTGTCACTGTCATCTGAATGAAGGAGAGACTCAGCCACTGAATGTTTTTAGTCTCCAAAGTCAAGGAGTCTCTTACAACTGCTTAACACTCTCAAAAATGATACTGACTTCATGATGATGCTATTCTTCAGTCAACTGTTTTAGCAATAAACCAAGGGGGCACGACAGGTCCCTGCAAAAGCTGAGGAAAGGCAAGTCTAGAGAGAGAAACAACTGTTAGGGTTCAGTGCCTTCTAGAACTCATATTGCCTACCCTCAGTTTCAGTCTAATTTGCTGTTCATTAAATACCCATTAAATAGACATATTGGAAATCCAGGGGACAGTCCGCCTTCAGCCAACTGGTTGCTTCCTGTGCCAGACCAGGTTGAGTCTCTGCTGTGTATCTTTAGAGCTTTGCCAAGTTAGTTTTAAATGTTCCATCCAAGGGGTTTCCCCAGCAGTTTTGGGACACTCCACTGCCCACAGCAGCGTTTCCTATAACCATGCTGCAGCTACTGCTCATATGTGCACAGTCTAAATCTGGAGAGCTGTGCTCCGTCTTCAATACTTCAGGCACTTCTTGCTGAATATCTCTTTGATAAGCCAAGAGGGCTCCCCTCATGTTGTTTCTCTTCGAGTGGCTTCTCTGTTACTTTTTTTCCTGGAGAGCAGAGCATGAACTGGGAGGTATCTTCTTTGCTTACCTGCAGAGCGTTCTGCCTCACCAACACTAAGACTTTGTCCCCCCAAGGCAGAGATTTCCCTGGGACAGTGAAACCATACAGAAAATCCTCTAATACTTGTGAAAGAAACATGTGGTGTTTCTAATACATTGTGTGACTTCAGATTTTGGTGAAGCATTTGCAAGTTGTTTCATAGCATTCTGGAGTAATTCCCATATGGGCTGGATTTCGTCTGTGTGTGTGCGCGTGTATGTCTACAGTGTGGTTAGCCACGAAGCACAGGGAAAAATGTTTGTCTGCTGTTACACATTCCTTTTCTCCCAGAGAATTGTCCCTGGAGCTGTGAAGAGGTTTGCAGTCATCTTGTTCCCACAGGAGTGTTCAGGAGCTGGATTTGTGTGTGAAGCATCCGAAAAGCTGGGATCAGATCCCAGAATGCATGTTCCTCATCAGTATATGTGCTGCTGTTCATCCACCACTTGGAATCCCAGGAATACTGTTTAAAGTGAATAGGGGAAGGTGGCACTGGGTGTGCTGAAAAGAAGGGTTTGTATGTGCAGTGCTACCCACAGGGGCTGGGCTGCAGAAAGTGGAAGAGATCAGTTGCTCCCAACTGACGTATGAGTCCTTTGTGTTTTGAGGTCTGAATGGGTTAGTATTGTTAATTCCTTCTCTCCTATGTGAGTGTACTTCCTGTGCATTATTGAAATGTATTACAGCCTGTTAACATTCCACTTTAGACTGTTGTGCCCTCCCTTGGGCTGTCAGTCCCAGCCCCATCCCATGTGGCATCACTTCCATGTGCTGGAGGTGGCTGTGAGAAGAGCATACTGGAGGGCTGCAGGGACAGGCTTGCTAATGAAAAAAGCCTGGCCAAGTGTTGACCAGGAGCTGAAGAGGAAGTGAAACCCTGCATAAGCATTTGGGAGGATGTAATGCCAAGAGGGGGAGGAGAATTGTTTAGTTTCTGGCTTTGGTACAACTGTTCACTCCTGAAGTCAAAAGAAAAAGGAATAACATAGAGAAGTTGAGGCTGAAGTTCAGCTCTAGAAGAGAGATGTAGCTGTGCTGTGCAGGGCAGTACAGTGCAGAGATGCTCAAGATGGCAGAAACCTCTCTGAATACAGCAGTGCAGCCTTCAGATTGCACCAGCCTGGTGCCATGCCACGGCAGTGAGGCTTGAGGGAAGCTTAGAAGTGCAGTGTGCAGGAGGATCTCAGGCTGGGTGGTTCATGCTAGCTCAGGATGGTGCAGGGGGTGAGCCAGTGCAGTTGTAAAGTCAGAGGTGAGAAGCCCTCTAAGTTAATAGAATTAACTCCAGTTTTTCACTTGTCTCTTAAATGTGGGCTATTTTCTGCACAGTGGCACTGGTTGACAGAAGTAACAGCCATTTCCAGGACTGGAGTCTTCACCCTGAAGTTAGCTGATGGAGGGAGAGGAGCAGCGCGATGGCAGATCTGTCCCTGTGTGCCACTGGTGGCTGTACTACATGACTGCTCGGAGCCAAGGAGCAGGAGAGCTGATGTCCTGCATTTGCCAGCTTTGTTCAGCTCAGCTCTTTGCTCTTCCCGGGAACTTTGGGAGTGCCCTGTTTGTTCTGAAGCTTGTTATCAAGTGTGTCCAGGGTGTGTGTATGGAGCTGGGATGGTCTCTGCCGGACCCCACCCGGGGCAGCTGGTGCTGTTCCCCTAGAATGACTCCGGGCAGGGAATCAGGAGCCGGAGCGCGGGCTGAGCAAATAAACCACAGGATCATGAGCGTTAGCTCCTGGAGGCTGGCCATGGGGAGCGAGCCCGTCCCACTGACCTCTGGACATTCTCAGTGCAAAAGCAAGGGAGGGGGGGGAAGATAGATCCACTTAGCTTGTGGGAAAAAAGGCTCCAACGGCTTAATGTCTTCCTTCTGCTGTCTGCGAGGCAAAGCCCATGGTGGTACAGATGTGGTCAGGGCTCCAGTGACTCTGTTTCATTTTTCCTTGCAGACCCCTGGTGCTGAGGGCTGTGTGAACACACATGAGAGTGCAGGCCAGCCCTTTTACTGCTTTAGTTTGTATTGCAATTACTTTTAAGATCAACTCCCAGGCAAGTCACTTTGCTTTCGGCCTTAGTAGTCTCTCCTGGCTATTTCCTCAGTGTGGGAACTATTCTAATCCTGCCTGCTGCACTGAGCTCATTCTTGCTGTGATATGTACACACATGAAGTCTCTTTAGATCCCGCAGTCTTACATCCACTTCTGTTTTTTAATAAATTACATACTACATTAATTATATATTCAGGTGAAATATGAGTCACAAAGGCATCTGCTGTCTGCCTGCCCTGCATACATGATCCCCTTGGCTGTGCTTTCTTTATAGTTTAAAGCTCCCCTGAATCTCCGCATTGGATATTAAAAGACGTGAAGTCCTGGAAATGTAGAGGCAGTATTGGAAATGCCCATCTGGACCAATAGTAATTTCCCTCTGCCCAAGACCAGCTGTAAAAAATGTCAAGGAGCTTTATGGCTTTTAGGATCCTATAGATTCTCAGAGGTTCCTGCTGCTCAGAGGAGTTGGTGCCAGCTGGGATCAGACAGTAATGGAAGAAGCATCACAGCCTTCAGGAGCTGGTATTTGCAGTGGGCTGAATCAAGGCAGTAGGGGTTAAACTTCAAGTGATACAGTTGGCTTGCAGCAAAGCCTTGCTGCTGTGATTGCGCTGTGCTGAGTGAGAGTGTGTCATGAGGACAGCAGGGGAGCTGCTGTCTGAGGTGATCTCTCATCTCCCAGCAGTTGTGCTCACAGTCTTGACTGTGTAGACAGTTTCTGCGAAGCAGTGCCCTGAAGCCCTTCACTGGAGCGCGCAGAAGGGAAACTGCTCATGTCTCACGCCTGAGATTAATGCCTTTGCTGTTTGCTTACTTTCAAGAGCTCTCCTGCCCTTGAAAGGAGCCCTTGCAGAGGGCGTATTTCTGAAGGAAGTGGATATCAGGGAGGACAGTTATTTAACAGGACCTGGGGCTTTTACTGGGAAGTTAATCCAGGCACATGCTTGGGAAGGACTCCAGGTCCACTGAGTTGCCGAACACTCTGAATCCGCTCTAGTCTGCGGGCAGCCCTGGGGCTGACACTTCAGAAGCTCAGACCAGGTGCACAGAGGTGAGAAAGTTTGAGGCATGTTTTCTGTGTACACCCTAGTACTGTCAGATTGATCTGTTTTGGGATCCTGCTAACCATCACCCTGCAGCAGGAGTGTGTCCTCTTGCCACTTGAACAAGCCCCTTCTGCCCTGCCCCACCACACTCAGCTCACGCTACGTTCACAGCATTTGACTTCACAGCAGTTTAAATAAACCAGAACCGACTGGATGGAGCCCAGCGTTCTTCCTCAGTGGCCGCTCTGTTCAGCCTGCTGGTCCTCAAACAGGAAGGCTTCATGCCATCTCATTGCTGTGTAATGGCATTATTTTCAGCCGCTCTCATTAATGTCAATGAAAGCTTTTCTGTTTGAGGTGGTAGGGCTGGTCCTCAGCAGCTGCTCAGAGGTTCCGACCAGTGCCAGGAGCTTTGGTGCCTAGTTTGAATGGCCAGTGTCATCTGAACATCTCCCTGCTCCTGCTGTGGTCACACTGTCATGGGCAGGTGTTGGTCAATAGCAGATTTGTTGTTCTTCTGGTAAACAAGTGATGTGATTGGAGTTGTTCTTCATGTAGCAGCAGTGCAGTGAGTGCGTGGGGTTGCTAACAAGGGATATAATGGGGCTTGTTACTCTGAAAGCTTCATGAACCATCTTTTGTTTCTTTGCAAAGTGTGTGGAGGCTTCTTGACCTGTTCTCTTCCTATGCTGGGTCTTGCTCTTGGGCGTATGTGGTACTAAAGAGTATCTCTGTGAGGTAGAGCTCACAGCACAGATATGGACATTTTGGAGGACTTTGATTCTACCTATCATAGCATTAATGACAGTGAAAAGAAATGTTGGGGGGGATGAAACCACTGCTTTTGCTTCCTCAGACCCTGTATATGCCCAAGGGATAAGCTAATTTGCTGCTCCAGTAAATCCGTGTGTATTCCTGAGCACCTAGAGCTTGTCCCTTGGGGGTTTAAGGCTTTTCCTTCATGACAAATAACTATCTTTCTTATTTTTCAAAAAATCAGATGATTAGGGCATCCACCCACCTCTTGGCTGGCATCCTGCTGTAATAGGCCAGCATGTGTTTTCTCCAGCAAAAAGCAGATTCTGCTTCATATTTGGAAGGTAACGGTTTAGAAATGAGCCTGAAAAGTAAAACTGATTTCCTCACTTATGGCAACATTACATCAGGGAAGAGTGCCATCAAAATTTCTTAAGGCTGGGCCATGAATTTGGCCTGACACTATTGATTTGACCATGTACAGTGGAAGTAGTGTGTTCCAGAGGTGTGCAGCTGAGGGAGCATGTTCCTTTCAGGCACACAAAACCAGACCTCCACCATCCTGGCACTGAGGGTTAGAAATCCTTACAGCCTCCTTGAGCCTGGAGATAAGAAGGAAAAGAACTTGACCTCATGTGGTCTGAGGGCACATGAGGCTATCATGAGCTGTAGGGACAGCCACATCAGGGGCAGAACCACATCTCTGAGTTAAGCTGCTTCGTTCGGGCTTGGAGACTCAGAGCCTGCCGTGTCTGGCCAGTACAGTGTGATGTTTAGCATGTGTGTGAGGGGATGGCATGTTTCTGACAGGCCTTGTGAGGGGAGTAGGGTGAATTCCCACAGCAAAACATGCCTAGAGAATAAATCTCAGAAAATAAACACCAAGAGATGTTTGACCTGGCACGTCAGAGCCCAGGCTGTGAGCCCAAGAAAATCCCTTCATGTTCCGCATGTGGCATTGGTTCTGGGATTTGCTTGGAGATGGTTATCCTTGGATTCTTAAAAAATACAAAGGCTTGACTTGATGCTGTACTGCAAGTCCCAAGAGCTGTTTGTGGGTATCTAATCTGATTTCGCACCCCGTTCTTGTTAAGGGGCTGTGAATAACAAGTTACTCTTGGCCTGCTGTGGCTGTCACTTGAGCTGACATTGCATGAGGGTGCTGGCTACCTGCTAACCTGTTGACTGAGCTGAGTGTTCCTTGTCCTGTCTTGCTTTTCCATCTTACCTGTGTGGCTGTTTCCATTTCCTTTGGGTTGACTCTAAGGAAAGCACAATCCAGCAAATGCCATTTTTCCACTCCATTGCCTCCAGGTTCTTTCCAACATTAGGTATTACTGCTCCTTGTGTGTCCAACAACCACAGTGTTTAACAGTCAAATTACTTTGTCTTGCCTAATACCTTCTTTGGGACCGTTTCAGTGCTCTGAATTCCAAAATCCATTATAATCATTTCAAAGGTGACATTTTCACAAAGTCTGTTCTTCCATTGCCTGCTGTGTTAACGTCTCCCACCTTCTACCTCATGCACTTCACTATCCTTGTTAAATTCAGGTGGAACCCAGGAAGAAATAGATGAAATCAGCAATGCCACTAAAAAAAACAACCTGCAAGAGAGAGTTTATAACTACTTGTTCCTTTAGATCAGGACTGTATTTATGAGGTGCTGTTAAGTTTTGTAACAGGGCAAGTAGAGACTATATTGATGACTCTGACTTGATAAACTTTATAATGGAAATCAGTGCTGAAATGGCAGCAAAACCAGTGTCACAGGAATGTTATCTGCAAAGAACAGAAGTTATTGTTGAATTGAATTGTTGAAATATTGTTCAGTTGAAGTATTGAACCCAATTTGTTCAGTGTGGTTGAGCTGTGTCCCTGATGCAGTGGCATCAGTTATTTAGCTTGGGGCACTAATCTTTTGTGGTTGCTTTCTCAGTTTTTCAGGGGAAAAATTATCTTAAGGTGGAAGGGATTTGGGGAGGAGTGGGCAATATGATTTAGAATGTGTGTCCTTTAATGACCCTCTGCGATGTTTAGGGCTTTGGTCTCTGTTTTCAGCAGTGCAGTTGGATGCTAAGGTTTGTTCCTAAGGCTGTGATTTTTGATGAGGAGAGAGGAAAAATGATACTTTTGAATCTGGTAGAAAACACCATCTCTGAGACTTTGTCAGGACAATACTAGTACTGCAGGTCTGTCCTGGTCAAAGTGGGTTGCCTGGTCTGGCTGCAGCATTTTATACTGAATTATCACTGGTGAAATTTGCCAAAATGGCCAAGTTGGGTTGTAAACCCTGTGCCTTTATGGAAGGATCCTAACAGCAGCTCTGATGTTCTTGTTCCTAGTGCTAAGCTCAATGGGGCCTCATGGCATGGTGGCAGGGTTATTGAGTGTTTGGATGATGGTGGTGTCTGTGAAGCCCTCCCTGAGCCACAGACCTGCAGTTTCACCTTGTGCCAGCCCAGAACTGTAGGCTGTTCCTGCCCCAAATGAATGGATCCTGCTTGCAGTGCCTCTGAGTTTGTCGGCATATTGTGGATTAACCAAGGAGCTGACACATTCCTCTGGTCTGCGTTGGTGGTGTGGAGATGAAAGGCAATAGGATGAAACATCAGCTTTTCCACAAAGGCCATTGTACAATAGGGTTGTTTTAAAGGCAAATTTTTTAGGCAGTTTGCAATAATATGAACCAAGGCCCAGCTTTCTTTAAATACAGATGAAAGTGCCCAAGTGCTTTGAAACTGAGAGGGGCTAAGCACATCCGGTGTTTTTATAAATTTAGTTCTGCTGAGCAGCCTTGCCACTGCTCTCCCCCTGCCATCGCTCTGGCTGATATAAATTGCAGTGTAGCAAGAGCTCTTGCCATCTCCCATGAGCAGGCTTTGCAGAGGAATTTACACACCTGGTGCCAGGCTTACAGTTGCCTTTCATGTGCTGTGGTCCATGGATTAGGTCCAGGAAAAGGATTGGCAAAGGAAAATAACTGGGAAGATACTGTAGGAGGTAGGTTCCAGGCTGCTCTGAATGGCCCTTTCATCTTTGTCTCAAAAAAATCAGTGAGAACCGTAACTCTGTGGAAATGGCTTTGAGAGGCTCGCTGCCATGCTGAGGAGTGATAGACCCATCCACCATTTTGGTTTCTTTACTGGAACTGAAATTCCTACAATGCTGCTTCTTTTTTAGGGATTCTATTTGACAGAGATGCTCCATTGTGGATTAGTGTGCCTAACATCTCATCCCATCCTGCTGCTTTGGAGAACTGTCCTCTTTGGAGGTGGTTAAACTCCTCCTGTGTGTACTTGGCAGCAGCTAGCTAGTGGGCAGTCACTGTTGATCACACTAGCTGTGCTGTTTTCTGACTGATCTATGCACCCTGTTAGTTTTCTTCTAGGGTGGGATTGCTTTTGTGCTCCACTTCTGTGCCCTGCACATGGGGATGTGCTCTCAGGGAGCTGCGTGCAATCCATGCCCTGAATGACAAATCCAGGGCTGGAGAGCTAGGCAGTGCTTTACCCTGAGGCTGGATGCTTCTGCATCCCATGTGCCTGTCTCTGCTTCACCTAGACTCGTCACGGCATGAAAAACTCATGCAGGCTTTGCTACTGCACATCCCTTCTTACCTTTTGAGTGTTCATAATCAAGGCCATGCTTGCCTGGGTGAACTCCTGTGCCCTGCTTTTTCTGGATGTGGTGGTGCGTGACAGGGCAAAGCATTTGAGAAAGGCAGTGAAGGAGCTGTTTGCTATAGCAAGAAGAACATCTGTATTGACTGGGCTCCTGCAGTCTGGATGTGGGTACTTTCACCTTTAAAATCCAGTTCTGAGGCTCTTGCATAAACAGTGAAATAGGATCTGCTCCCAGGGGAACAGTTTATATAGTTAAATCTAAGTATTACTGGAAAAGGAAAATACAACCTTCGTCATCTCTAACTCTGCCAGGGCAATAATGGCCTTGCGTCTGTGGAATTCCTTTGCATAGAGGAAGCCTGGTTTGCCTTGGGAAGAGAGGGCATTTTTGAATTGAGTTACTTTCTGTTGCTCTTAATACACTAATGACTTCATAGCATCTCTTCTGTATCCTCAGAACTTGCTGTTCAGAATATTCAACAATCCCTCAGTGGATCTGTGTTTTGGAAAACATAGGGTGTGGTTTTGTGTGTTTATCTGTATCGTATCTGTGTGTTCCTCAAATGCAGTACAGTCCGATTCTTATTAAGCTGCCCTGACAGAAGCCTTTGCCTTTAGTCTGAATGGCTTTTACTTGTAAATTGAGCAATTAAAACCAAAAACAAACCCAAGCAAATCAACAACAACATTTAGGAAAACTGGGAGTGTTAGTGCATGCCTGCTCTCACTTGCAGGATTATTCATGTCCAGTGGTTTGCAGATAAAATAGCTGTCCTTTCCTGCACACAAAGAGCAGCTGAGTCCAGGAAAAGTGTGAAGCTATTTGTGAACAAGAGTCTCTTACAGACAGTGTTGATGGGGCATTTTTTGAGATAAAGAGTGTGGCTCAGAGCTCTCCAGGGTGTCTGGGTGCAGAATGAAGAGCACAACCCTTCCTCAGTGCCTTCTAGACCAGGGTCCTTGAGGACTTGGCTGGCATCACTGGCCCAGCCAGGCCAGGTGTGGAAGCTCATAGTGAAGTTCCCCTCATTGCTGTTTTAGAGGTGTTTAGTTCTCCTCATTGCTGTTTTAGAGCTGAAGCCCAGGACATAACACCTCTGTATAGATGCATTTCTGTCTGGAGGCTGTGATTTTTAGGGATACATAGCAGCTACTTTGATGAAGGAGCGGCTCCACTCCTCTGTGAGTCATGCCACAAGTGAAGCTTCCCAGAGGCATTTGAGTCTCAGGAATCCCCTTAGCCCAAATGTTCAACTTCAGACCTGTTCCTTCTGTGTAGTGGTTGGTGTTTCTCAGGGCAGTGGGGTGTGCAGCACACCCTGCTCAGCACATTGCTGTTGGAGCTCTCCTGTTGGGAGCTAGCAGGCTCTGCCCTGTAGGTCTGTGTCTCCTCATCTCTCCGACTAGGTAACCTGCTTGTTGGACATTTGCTTCCTCACTGAGTCCTGACTTTGTTATTGTCTTCTGCTGACATCTTACCAACTTACAGGTAGGAAGCCAGAATGGGCATAAAGCAGCTGGTGGGAATGCAGCCAGGTGGGAACAGCCTGCTACTTCCCCTACTGAAAATTGTCTGTCCCATAGCTATTTATTCCTAGTCTGTGCTGAAGAGGAACTGCCTGTACAGCCCAGGTCTGCACCTGGTACTTGGATCTGAGAAGTTCCTTTCCCTGGAGCGCACTGCTTCTAGAAGGGCTGAAGCTTTTGCTTTCATTGAGTTTTTGCTGTTTGGTTTGCAGGACTGGCCTCTGGAAAAAGAGGCTCGGGAGCAAAGTGCTGTCTGGGAGAAGCAGTCATGCTGTACTGCTGCTGTTCAGCCCCAGGGGTGGCATGTGATCCCGAGAAGCTAGCACAGGATTGGCAGTGCACATAGTCCTGAGTTCCAGTCTTCCGTGTGCTTGAGGAAGTCCTAAAAGTATGTAGCATGTGATCCATAGCTGCACACTTAAGCATGCTCTGCCCCTTGAGAATACTCTGCCCCTTTCTTCTCTATCTGTTGCATTTGCAATAGCTCCCATTACCCCATGGTACTGAGAAGGTACCATGCCCAGTATTGCTTTGTCCAGTTGCTGCTGTAGCACAAGTGAGGCCATGGCCATGGCCGTGGGCTGCAGTTGGACTTGGTCCAAACAGCATATGGATCACAGCAGCTGTAATTGCTGCTGACAAAATGGCCCCATCCAATGGCTGCCATTGCAGTGAGACTGGGAGTTCTGGAAGAGACCCACAAAAGCTCAGTGCCTTCCTGTGTAGAGCAAAATCTGGTGAGGGGAAAAAACCCACACCCATGTAGGAGGGAGCTGTGTGACAGTGTTGTGTCTTGGCCGTTACTGCTTGAGGCACTGTTGGGTACTGTGGTTGGTTTAGTGCTTCCAAGAATGAGACACTGATTCATCTGTGGTCAATGTGTTTTTAAAATTATGCTGCTAAACTGTCAGTCTGGTTTCTTCTGGCCAAATGTGACCACTGCAAGGCTCTTTTCCTTAGGACTCCCCTGTGCTGGTGACCTGAATTTCCATCCTTCTTGCTCAGCCTGGTTCCTCAGGCATTGGGTTA
Organism: Psittacus erithacus; assembly: GCA_009867235.2. Lineage (NCBI taxonomy): Eukaryota > Metazoa > Chordata > Aves > Psittaciformes > Psittacidae > Psittacus > Psittacus erithacus. The sequence continues at coordinate 178,131 of WYDI02025855.1, read as the reverse complement.
AGTACTGCCTGATCCAGGTAGGAAAATCCTGCTGCTGCCTTGGCCGGTGTGGCCACTTGGACAGTGGAGAATGGGACTGTTGTAGAGGCCACAAGCTTGTGATGTTGGTGCTCAGTGCTGCATGGACAGGATCAGCTGCCAGCACAAACCATTTCCAACACTATGTACGTGGGGGGAAAGTTGGGCTGCCGCAGTGCAAGCATTTGAAGGCCAGCAGTTGGAGCTGCGCACAAAGTGGAGTGGTGTGGCTGAGCTAGTCTGACAGCACCAAGCTGTGATTTCTCCCCACTGCTCTGCTTGGGTTGGCTTTGGGTATCTGGGGGTCAAGTGTAATCCTGTGCAGCTTGTGCCATACCCTGCTGTTAACTCCAAGCAGTCCCTGCCAGGTTTGTTCTTGCAGTGGAAGAAGGGAGGGTGAGGGGTTCAGATGGCAGTTTACTGGGAGGCAGAGATTAATGAAGTGTTGAGCTCTTAATGGGGAACATGCTCCACTGATTTGGGTTTCCCTCCTCACCCATCCCACTCTTTAATCTGTGACACAGTCTTGAGAGCAGCTTGGGAACGGAAGTGATTTCAGATTGGAGATGACCTCATCTGTCTCCAGCCCTGAGGTGGAGCAGCATTTGAGCCATGGCCACAGTTTAAGCCATGCTGAACCCAGAGGCGAGGCAAGAGGCTCCTGCGAGAGCCCTGTGCTTCCTGCTCAGCAGAGGGCTCTTGGTGTGTATGGGGTAGGATCTCATCCCAGGGCCTCCTGCAGCCTGCCAGCCCCCTGAGTATGGGTATTGATGAGACACAGCTCCAACCAAGAGGTCCTGGCATCTTGCCCTAATTACCAGGACTTCAAGGCTGTTGTGCTGCTCTCCAATGGTTGTGACCTTTGCAGGGTGGCATCAGGGGTGTGATGTGTCCCCTTTTGTGCTGGTGGAGGGAATAGCTCCATAGAGGAGCAGTATCGCTGCTGGGAACCAGCTCTGCATGTCTGCTTAAGGAAATGGGTGCTCCGGGGTGCTGTAGCATAGTGCTCCCCAGCCCCACAACTGAGGGGCAGCACCCTGCTGCCAGGTGGTGTGGCTGTGCAAGTGGGGATGGCTGTGGAGGTTTTTATCTTTCTGTTCTCATCCTTCTACATGCTCACACAGAGTGGGGCAGGGAGTAGGAAGAAGACAGACAGAGTCCAAAAAACACAGCTGGATAAAAGACCTGGAAATGGTACATATCGGAGCAGTTTCCTGATGAAAAGTTCAGGCCTGTCCTGCATGCTGAAGGTTTGTGAATAGATGTAAAAGAGTCCCTGCTGGGGTCTTTGTATCCGAGGGCCCTGGGGATCAGTGGAAAAGGGGATCAGGGCCTTTCTGAAGGCTTTGCTTTCTAGGAGCAGAGATGTCAGTAGGAGCACTGAGGATTGGGAGCACGGACTGGGAGCCAGCTGAGGAGTCAGCTTCAGGTCCCAGGCAGTGGTGAGGAGGTTGGGAGACCACGGGCTGCTTGCAGAAACTGCCAGAGAATTCTCCTTCCTGACATGGCAGAGTGCCCTTCTCCCTCCTGTCTTGATGTCTGCTGCTGAGGTGACCAAGATTTTCTCTTGCACCATTGGAGCCCGGAGTCATTGGACTCTGTTGGTCTCCCTGGCCGCTGGAGCTGCTTTGTCAGGTACAGCTCTGGACTTCAGTAAATGCCTGTGTGCTCCAGTAAGGACAGTTTCCAAGTGCTGTCTCACAAGCCTTATTGGGAAGTCCAGCCACTTCGCCTTAAACCTAGTTGTCTCCTGGCTTGAGTTCAAGCTGAAGAGATGCTGGGTTGTGGCAAGCTATGGGTGAGGAAAATAAAAGCAGTGTTTTCTCATGTCCCCGTGGCTGTTTGGCTGTGGAGGAAACTCCCTGTAGCTGGTAGGCAGTATAGGAGGGGATAAGTTCACTGGAGGAATTTGCTTGTCTCTTGGCCTCATCACAGGTGGTATCAGGACTCTTGCTTGAAGATAAATTACCTCCCACCACTGCTAAATAGGGAGAGTTTAACCATTGATGTGATCTAATAAGAGTTCCCCAGCCCTCCTGCCCCTCTTCCTGATTTGACTGGGAGCCGGGACTGGAAACAGGTCCCACCACGTCTGTATCACAGTAAGGGCAGGAGTTTAAACTCCCATTTTTCTCCTTCCCGCTTCAGAGTTGTCTCCGTACTCGTACATAATGGAACAATCTGAAAGTGCATGGACAAGCAGGGATTTTGCACAGAAATGTGTCTTCTGTCCTTTCTGCTCAGCATCCCACAGCTTTGCCCACAACAGTGGAGTCAGTAGCAGGTGACTGTGGCTGGCTAGGTGATGCAGGAGCTCTGCCATGTCTGTGAGAAGGGGTTTAGGTCCTCTGAACCCCAAGAGAGGCTTGTGTTGCTGTTAGGAGTGAAGAACATGCAGTGTCATTGCTCACTGCTTGGCAGGGCTCAAGATCTTGGCAGTCCCCTGCCATCTGCAGCCTCCTGTGTGTGAGCTCCAGCATCATCCCAGAAAGGGGTATTGAGCCCTGCCTGTTGCTCGAGTCAGGAGGGCACAATAAAGATGATGTGTCCGGGCAGCAGCCTGGAAAGGGCTCGTGTGTCAGGAACAAAGGAGCCTTTGTGCCAGGCGCTGCCTTCGGTGGGAGGTTTGTCAGCTCTGGAGCTGGGATGCTAATGTGGGGTGCTGTGCCCAGCTCCACTGCACTGCTCAGGGCCTCCCCCTGGTTCAGAGCTAACCAGCAGGCTGGTGGCAGAGGTGCTGGTTCTTCCTTTGCTGTGGGAGGTCTTTGCAGCAGGTCCTGCTTGCCTAAGCATGGTTGTGCCCAGTGGGCTGCAGGAGGCAGGACTCTCCTGGCCTCTTAAGTCCCAGTATTCAACAGCCAGGCTGCTCTGTGCAGTGTTGTGTGGCCTGAAGCTGTATGTGTACAGGCTGTGTGTGTGCCCTGCAATGTGTACGCGTCCCCAGGAGTGCCTCAGGGTGCCTGGGATGGGGCTGTAATGGACCAGGATAGCAATGTCACTATAACTGGGGCTCTGAAGAGAAGCATCTCCTGGGAGAAGTTCAGAGCTGAGTAGGACTACTTGTCAATATATAACAGGCAAACTTTAGAAGTGAGGGAAGCTCCTATTATGCTTGCATGGTTACACTAGATGTGCTTGTTACAGGGTGATACGCTGTAGAGAAAGCTCTCTTTTCTGGCGTTTGAGAATGGACTTGAGGTCTGGCCACTCTCCAGAGTGGTTGCAGCATCGGTGCTGTGGTGGTGTGGAGCCAAGTGTGGCTGTGCTTCAGGAGATGCCTGATGGCTGATTCAGAGCTGCCATCTCCAGGCATTGTGGCTGGTAGTGGGATAAGCAAAACCACAGACAGGCTGAGGAGCTGGTAATGGGATTGAGACAGCAGGATAGGATCATGTTGGGAATCCCCTCTGTGAAGCTGTGTAGGATGCTGTAGGCTTTTGCTTTTGTGGCAGTTCTGTCCAGCTGGTTCTTACTACTGCAGTACCACAGTGTGCTGCTGCATTTTGTTCATGGTAAGTCCTGATATTTCATCCTTTCTCACTGAAGAGCACTGTTCTACAGGAAAACCCAGTTCAGCTCTTTCCAAGCAAGACTGTTTTGTTGGGAAGGAAAGGAGAACTTAATGCCTCTTCTGCTGCTCTGCCGTGGTTGTGAATCCACCATAGGCACCAGCTCTTCCAAAGGGAGTTTTTGAGGGGAATTGCAGGGCCCAGGGAGCAGGCTGAGGGGAGCATAATGTCTCTTCTGGCTCCGACAACAGTGTGTGCTCAGAGAGGAAGCAGCAGCCACAGGAAAAGGGTAGTTGCCGAACTCAAACTGCCAAAGATTAAGCAATCTGTTTCAAGCCATGAAACCTCCTGTTGAGCAAGAGGACTGCTCTCCCTCCCAAGGCAGGTGTGACCTGTAAAACAAGGTGGTAGAGTCCTCCTGCAGCTCAGCTGCCAGGCAGGGCCAATACTTCCTTAGCCCTCCCCACACAAGGTGTCCCCCATTCTTTATCCCTTTCTTTCTGCTGCTGTTTTCAGAAGCCACCTGGACACTCCCATGCTGCCGTTTTGATGTCCAGTGTCTGCTCTGTACTCTTGTGCAGACAAGGATGTCCAGGCACTGCTGATACATCTTGCCCCTTTTGGGGGCAGGTGGGTACATGGCTGCCCCAAGCAGTGTGTACATAAAAATGAATACATGAAAAAGGTGTCTAGGTAAAGATTTCTCTGCACAGTGTGATCCCTACAGGACCCTGATCTAGAAAGAAAGAAAGGAAAAAGGAAAAAGGAAGGAAAGAAAGCCTGGTAGATGTTAATTTTGGGATCCTGGCTTATCACTGGCAAATTCCTTTTGGCATTGTAGAGGACAGACCAAGAGATGTGGGAACAGCTTTGTCAACCCCTCCTCTGCTGTGGTGCCATACAGAGCAGTAAGTCAGTGAACTTGTGATGTCTGTTGGGAGCAAGTTCTCTGTGCCTGCAGGGAAGTAGTCTGTAGATGAGTGTATGATGGAGCTTGATAGCAAAACCAAAGTGGGAGGGCTGCTGTGCCTCCCACGTGTGTACTTTGCACAGAAAGGAAGTACTAGGCTGCTTTAAGAAGGTGAATTCAGGCTGTGTCTGTCCCAGCAGCTGCTGTTCAGCCCCTGTGTGCTCAGGAGAGCAAAGTCTCTCTGGAGTCCTTTGCTCTGTAGCTGCTCCTGTAAGCCAGCACGTAAATGGGAACAGATGGCATCATCTCAGTGGTTAGTAGGAATTTCTCACTGCTGCAAAACTGCTAATGAAGTTTGGGACTGGACTGAAGCAGCCCAAGGCTGTGGCACTGGCGGGGTGTGCTGGCTCTGTGCTGGGCTGTGTGTTACTGCCTCTCTGTTGCCAGAGCACTGCAGTTGCAGAGCCAGCCTCCCAGGCCAGCAAGCTGTGGTGTTGCCTGTAGCAGCCTCAGACAGGGTGTTCATCTGGGTACCAGAGGACCATTAGGACCTGTCAGTGTCCACCAATCTTGGTAAATAATCTGTGTTTATAATCACTCCTTGCTGTGAGTTCCAGACCTTGCATATCACACCTGCATTATGGAAGGGCATGGGGTAGCTCTCTGGTATCTAGCACAATCTCTGTTAAGACTGAGCCAGATATTTCTCCAAGAAGATCTTTTGTTGTGTTTCACTATAAATTCAGACTGACTATTCTAATTTCTTCCCTCACGGTCAGCATCTGTGATAAGGAGAAGCACCGTTCAGCAGTTTCTGACTATTACTCTTAAGCTTGGAAGAAACGTTGTTTAAATTCCTTCTGACAGCGCCATTTGATTTAGATATTCTGTGACTTCAAGTTTTCTCCCATCATCACAGCATTTAACAAAATGTGAGTCTCCAGTCACGCTGCAGGACATAGAGAAGTGGTGAGTTGTGCAGCAGAGGTGTAACCAGGCTTGGTGTTTGCTGGAGCAAGTAGATGAGGAAAGATGGGAGAGAAAGGCATAGGAGAGCATCTCTTGATTCCCTCTTTGATCATTCTGATGGCATCCTCCCCAGCCACGGCCTTGGTGTCTGCACTGGCAGGGTACAAGGAGCCAGTATGAGTGCTCCGTCCAGCGCTTGGTGGGCAGCCAGCAGTGGGCTGACATGGATCTGGGAGCAGAGAGAGCGAGCAGCAAGCTTGTGAAATCTTCTAGAAGTCTTTTCAAAGTCCCATCCATTTGGGGCAGGCAGCAGTCTGGGTTTTACAGCCATGTGGGGAGTCAAACTACACAGCCCAGTCAGTGATGTGGAGCTGCTGGAGGTCTTGATGGAGGGCTGTGAGACCTGCAGTGCTCTGCCTGGGCTCAGGACATTGCCTGTGGGAGAACACACGGTGTTACAGGGTACAAGAGGTCAGAATGTACAGATCATCTCTGAAAACTTCAGTCTGAACATTTGTGAGGAGTATCTGTAGGGGAGCTGTAAATCCCAGTAGGATAACTCCTCCTCTGCTGTCCTCTGTCAGGTGGAGTGGTGTGAGTGTGTCTCTGCAGGTCCTGGGAATGCTTTTACCACCATTGAAGGCTTCAGGTACCAGTACTGCTTCCAAGAAAGCCACTGCTTAGTGTCAGGGAGAAGGACAGACATCTTGTACTCTCAGTGAGGATCTGTGTGGATACTTCATCTGGGCACACACTCCTTCCCTTCTGTGGGAGCTCTGAGAGATAGCTCTTTGATTTACCTCAATTTTATCGTTGCTCCATCCCTTCCTTAGGGATTTCCTACAGGAGAGTGCTATGGTCTCTTTCTGAGAGCATCTCACACCATTGCTGATAGGCTTTTTTAGGCCCTACCCTCCAGGAGTGTTTTGCACCAAGGCTCATAAATTGTAGTGTGCTGCAACCCCAGTCCAGCTGATTGCATATTCCTGATCATTAGCTAATTGCTTCCAATTGCCAGGAACATAGCACTCATTTTAATGACACACATCATCTGTGTTACTCGGGGAGAAGGTGCAGGTGTGTTTGCCAGCCTGAAAAGGGCAAATGCTTCTGCAGCTCCAACTGTTGCGCAGTTCACTCTGCTGTTTATATTGAACTGAGAGCAACATCCAGGGGAGGAAGGGAGCAGAATTTCCCTGACTAATGTTGCTGGATTGTGCAGGGCTGCGGGTGAGCTGCCAGCCAGAGAAAGCATCAGGAGGAAAAAGGAAATGGAAAGGGAATTTAATTATCCATCTGCAAAGGCAGACACTAGTCCCGATGCAGGGCTCAGCCCTGGGCAGACTGACGTGGGCAGGGAGGTTTACACAGACCTGGTTGTATGGCAGGGTTGGGAAACAGGCTCCCAGGGGTCCCCTTTGGGATAGCAGATGGTTGAGTGCTCATCACTCGGAGCCGGGTGAGGCTGCAAGCTACATAGCTGTGTTTATCAGGGTCTGTGCCCTGTGCTGGGCTCCAAGGGGCAGCACTTTGCAGCTGGATATGGCTGTGTCCTGTCTTGGAGGAGCATGTGCAGAGCTGTGCAGGTACAAAGGGAGGAGGGTAAATGCTTGGCACCCTCAGCAAGCTCCTCTCAGGTGGGATGGTGGTGCAAGTCCAAGGGGAAGGGAGGGAAGGCAGAAGTCCCTGTGCACGTGTGTCATCTCAATGAGTGTGCACAAGGACTGTGCTTTGTGGTACTGCAGTGCAATTGCAGTGTCAGTGCCGGGGCGGCTGAGAGCAGGGAGGGAGGGTAAGAGACTGGAGCCTGGGGGTCTGATCAATGGATGGAGACCTGCAGGACACCCCCTAGAAAGGAGGAAGTGCCTCTGCCTCTTTGTCATGGAAAGCAGCAGTCTGTCTGGCCTTGAAGGGTACAGTCTTCAGAGCTTATTCTTCACACAGACTAGTTTTCCACTCCTTGGGTGTCTCCCAGGGCTGAAGGCTGCTTTAGAGACCTGCTTTTTTCCCTTTGTGGAATTAAAAATGATCTGGTGAGCTAAGAGTGGGCTTATTCTCCTCTCTTGTGGGCATCAGCTACTCCAAAAGTTATGTTAATTGTAGCTGGGAGACCCAGACAGAGGTTGGGAGCTGGCCCAAGACTGCTTGCTTTCCTACTCCCAATATTGTTTTCAGGAGCCTGCTGGGAGCACAGCAGGGTTAAGAAAAACCTCCTCACAGAGCTGGGAGTATCTGTGAGATGGCATGCTGAGGATGAACCAAGAGCGTCTCTGTTTGGGTGGAGCATCCCTTGTCCAGCCTTATTTGTCCACTGCCTTGCTACCCATGATCTGTGCTCGGTGAGCTATTTGCAGGTGTAGTGCCCCAGCCTGGACTGTCTCCTAGCAATACCCTTGGACCAGGTGTGAGTGTCTCACAATGCTCAGAGGCCGTGATGTCCTTTCCAGTTCGGGATTTATCCTCTGTGGTAGACAGGCCTGATCCTGCATCCCTTACTCACATGAGCAGTCGTCTCTATTTCAAAGGGACTACTCGGTGAGTAAGGATCGCAGGATTGGGACCACTACCTGTAACTTTAAAGTGGACCTTCTGTAAGATCCTGTCCCCAACCTCTTTTTGTTCATGTATGTTAATGTGTATCAGGAGCTTCCAAAACTGCTGATGCTCTTGTCATTTGGATGGCGAACCTGAGAGCTGGAGAAGCAGTGCTCTTCCATTTCACCATTATTTTCTACCCTGTCCCACCAAATGGCTCCCAGTCCAGCCAGCCTCTGTGCCATGGAGCAATATGTGCCTGTTTGTGTCCCAGTCATTCCTGTTCCTGGCTTCTCGAGACTGGCAGGGCTCTGCCCTGCCTCTCTGGTTTTCCCAGCTGTGGCTTTGAGATGAGAGGCAGCGAATCTGTTTAAGCCTGATTTGTGCTGCAAGGCAGAGGATGAAGCAGAAGGAATGATGAGCAGCGCAGCCCTTCCTGCGCCGCCTGGCTTCTCCTCCTGTCTGAACAGACTAAATTTGGAAACCTCTGTCCTTTGCTAAGGTTTCGAATGTGTTTGCAGTTGGAGGTGCCAGTGCCTGTGACCCTGTGTGAGGCAGAAGCAACAAGGGTTGCAGCTTTGATCTGCGGGTTGATCTCCCTCTGGCTCTGGCCAGGGGAAGCCGCTGCGGGAGCTGCCTGTCCCTGTTCCCGCTCTTCTGCGGGCAGCTTCTCCCTCGCGTGGAACGAGTTGGTACCGCAGCAGGGAAAGCCTGGCTGGAAGCGGCTCCTCCTGCGCTCCTCTGGAGAGAGGAGCAACCAGGCGCTTTGCGGAAGAGCTCCCGCCAGCCCCGTGTCTGCCCACTTGGTTACATTTTGCAGATGCTCCTAAATGCTGTGCGGAGGAGCTGGGTGTGACAAGATCTGTGAACTTGCTCCAGAGGCAGTTTAAAAAGGCAAGAGGCAATTTATGGTTGTTGGTCCTTTTTCAGAGCTGGAAGAGGAGGCATCACATGAGTCGCTCAGTGCTTGAGGGAAGCATGAGGTACTTCAAGTGGAAGCAAGGAGCACAAATACCGTTAAAATGGAATTTGCTAGGTTTCTGGAGGGATTATGTGACAAAGCAGCAGTGATCCTAGAGTGGAAATTAAAGCTTGACCTGTGGGTTAGGTAAAAGCAAAACCAGGAGGTCTGGTTGCTCTCAGTGCTTTGTGGCACTGTACATACAGGAGATTAATTCAGTGCTTTGGGATTTCTGTTTATGCTCTGGTATCTTGCTTTTATCTGAGCATCAAAGGATGAAGCCTGGCTAAAGTGTTGGGGCTCTGATGCTCCTTGTAACCACTTATATAGAGCCTTGCTTGTAAGTTCAAGGGTAAATTAATCATCAGAGTTCAGATCAGCAAGGCATTTTCCCTTGGGTCAGCTCAGCAGGAACCTCAGGGTGAGTGTGCAGCTTTACTGGTGATGAAGCAGCAAAGTCCAAACCTTGTGATACCCATGAGATTCCTGTCTGAAGTCAGCACTGACTTTCCATGGAGTGGGAGAGGAAGCAGCAGGAAAAGAAGGTGGGAACTGAGCCATGGAGGGTCCTGGCTGTAAACCTGCAAGGAAGACACCTGCAGCTCCTCAGCCTCCATTGCCATAGTCCAAGCTTGGGATGTATTTACTGTCTGCTGCTGCTCCCATCTGACTTGAGCAACTGCAGCTGCCTTTCTCATCCTGGTAGAAAACGGACAGGAACCAAATATCCCTTCAATAGGGAATTCTGAAAATAGCTTTATATGCTTCAGAAGAAAAGACCATAAATGCTGTTGTGATGTGACAATGCTGACCCTGCTGAGCCATGGATGCACAGAGCTTCACCAGTCGTCTGCGCAGGCCAGGCTGGCTGGGTGCATCCCTCATGGGACCCTGTTTCCTAGCTCTGTGCTGCTCAAGAGAGCATGGATCAGGCCAAAGACTTTCCTTCCATGAGACACTCGTGGTCGTTCACCAAGGACGGAGCCTGGGCACTCCAGTCTTTAGGACGTAGAATCTCTGCCAGAAAACTGCTCCCCTGCAGGTGGGTGGCCTCTCCTCTGAGATGGCTGGGGCTCTGTCTCCCTCCACTGTGCTGTTTCCCCTCACTCCCCTTCCCCTAGATGCTCTGGTTGATGTGAGGGGAGAGCTTTTCACACCTAGACTTGGATCTAGTTTCCATTCATATTGCTGCTTATAGCAGTAGAGTGGAGGAGCCAAGTGGCTTAGGCTTACAGTGAGCTCACATCACCATCAGTACTGGCAGTATATTTCTAAGGCCAAAAGATGTGTCTGTGCCCCTGTCTGATGAATGTCTCAGCTGCATCAGTGTGGTGACACTCAGTTTGTATCCCTCTGGGCATCCCAGGAGGCTGAGCATCTTGGCTAAGAGTGTGCAAAAGGGTGAGTATGGAAGCTGCTGAGATGAAAGCCCCTTTGGTGAGAACGGAGAGCTGTGGGGTGGAAGGTGTGCCGGGCTGTGGTGGTTGTGGCTGGAGCCTGGCCAGGTTGTTGTAATTTTAGCCAAGCACAGAATTTCCTCTCCCTGCCCTCATCTCTGATCTGTGCTGTTCTCTCTGTGCTCATCCTTGTGTTGGTTTTGCTCCTCACTTGTCAAGTTAGCAGCCGCCTGTCACCACCATGCTGAGCTCCCTGTGGCTGATCTCTGCCCATCCCTGCTGCCAGGTCCTGAGCACTGGGTGTTTTTCTTAACTGGGTGTATTGCTTCCAGCTCCAATGACTGTGCAATAGCACAGCCCTCTCTCTGCCTTCAATTAGAGCTGCCGCTGAAGCGCAGCTCCTTGTTCTTTGTTCCCTGGGCTGGAGTGTGGAGTGAGCATGGGGATTTGTCCCCCTGGCCTCACGAGGCTGATGTGCTGCTCTCAGGAAGCATTTTGACACTCCAGCCAGCTGCCCAGGGGTGAATTTTGCCTTCTGTGAGTTTACATCTAAACGCACAATTAATGTGTTTTCTCTCCTCTTCTTAGAACCATCTTCAATACTGCAGGCTAGAAATCCCCTCTAATAAAAGGAAAAGTAGGACATTGCTCTGTTGGTGCTAGTGCACAGCCACAGCTCTACCTGTACGTGCTGCAGCCCCTGCCCTGAGCAGCCCTGTGGCTGTGCTTGTCCCAGATGGCTTCAAGGAGCTAAAGGAGAGGGATGTTGCAGAAGGGTGGCTGCATGGCTTAGCCCTGCCCTGGCCCGATTGTTAGTGAGCAAGTGCTCAACATGGCAACACCATAGAGGACTCAGACAGTGCTTGTTATTTTTTTGTCTTTCTCTTCTACTGTCACAGTTTGACAAAGAAGAGCTGGTCCATGAGGTGGGATGGGTTTGGTGCACCCAAATGCCTGCATTTCCCTTGCTGAGTGCTGGGCAGGTTGGGGCCAGGCTCTGACAATCAGGAACTTGGATTCTGCTGCCAGCTTAACTCCTGAGCTGCTGCTGCTGCCACCTGCCTGGAGATGAGGTTGGAGGTGCACACGGCCCACAAGCCAAAGGAAGAAAACCCTTTAGGTTTGCTCTAGATCCTGAAAGGGCAAAGATGGGCATTTCCCTGCTGAGCTGTGCTGCGCAACACATGTGTGCTACTTTTCCTTTTGTAAGCATATCATATATCAGATTTCTTGTTGGAGGGTTTACACTGGGCCTTTCCAGGGGCTGCATGGAAATTGTGGGGGGCAGTTAGAAGGGATAGGACCAAAATAAGATTGGCTTGGTTGTCTTTTGGCAGTTCGCACACAGACCAACCTGAGCCAACAGCTCTGGAAGTGCCGTGCAGCACATCTGAGGGACACATCTGTTCCCTCCTTGGCCCATCATTTCTGGTTGGGTGATTCTAGATAGGAGGAGAGCCAAGATGAGCATTGTTGAGAGGCAGAGGAGGCTTGAGTCTGAGAGTAGCTCCTTGTTCTCTCTGCACTGTCAGCATGGCTCCTGTGGCCATGAACAACACCGTGGTTTTGTCACAACCAAATTTTTGTTGACTTCATCTGTGATCCCAGCTCAGAAGAATGCTCTGATTCGGTGCAGTGGGCTCGTGAGGTCGCAACATGTCTCCATGTGCCCTTGGAAGATGCTTGTGGTTGGTGGCAATGTGGCCTGTGGTCCTCAGACAAGGGTTTACCAAGCCATGTGGATTCGTGGGGGTTGGAGAGGGCAGTTTGCTTGCAGCCATTGTGGTTTGTGGCATGGAAGGTCTGGTGAAACCTCTGTGTTACCTCAAGTAAGTTTGGATGCATCTTTGATGTACCACAAGCCATTGCTCTTACTGCCCACTGCAGTCATGCACGAGCTGCAGACCCCAGCGCTGCAGTCCTCCAGTAAGGAAAACAAGGATTAGGTATTTTGCACCTAAGAAGAAGAAAAACCGTCGTGAGCATGGTCTGACCTGCCACTGGGCTGGGAGGCTGATGCAGGATTATTGGCTCCCTAAGGAATTGGAGCAATGCTGCAAAGCAGGGGCAGAGCTGACAAACATGGACGTGTTCTGAGAGGTGGCGATTCCTGCTACCTGGCTGTCAGCCCAGGCCTTCTGTTTGGCTGTCACATACAGAAACAGTTGGGAACAAAACCCAATGGGTGTAATTTAAAGGATGCTGCTGGCAGAGCAGGGTGGTTTGGAAAAAGGCTGCTTGCATGCGATGTGACAGCTGCTGTATGGCGGGAGTTTTCCTGCTCTGGGAGTGTGTCCCACTTCTCTTACATTTACTTTTAAGGTCTTTAGGACCTTATGCCTGCAGCTTCTGAGGTCTCCTTCCCTCGACTTGCAGGATTGGTAAAATGCTGTTCTCCTTTTTCCTGTTTTTCATTGGGTTTTTTTTTCAGCATGTGGTGTGTTTCTAAGCCTTTTCCACTCTCACAGCTCTCCCCAGACTTCAGGCCATTAGAGACCTTGCAATAACTTTGTACCTTATAGGAGACCCTGGTGTCAGCCATGCTTGGGGTACTTGGTTGTGGCCCAAGGGTAACAAGCACAGGTCAGCTTCTCTGTGGAGCCACTGCTGGAGACCTGTGCTTGGCAGAGAAGCAGGGGAGCTCTGGGAAGTGAGGCAGGAGCGTGACTGCAGTCTGCATCCTTCCTCATCTGTGAGCAGAAAGCTGCTCAGGAGCCCGTGTGGCAAGTGGCAGGTTCTTCCAGCACCACCAGTGTTGTCATCTTATGTGGCTTTATTATAGGTGCTCTGATAGTAACCCCCAGTTCCTGGAATCATATGATAATATGAAGTAATCAGCTGTTGTCTGTTCCAAGTAAATTCCTGTTGTCTCTGTGGCTGCACAGAAAAGCTGGAAAGCAGGTCTTACCTGTAGGTTCAGAACCCAGACTTGTGATTTGAATGCCTTTTCTGTGCATGCGGGGTTGTTGCTGGGCTGCGTTCTTATGCTTAACAAATACACAGATAGTTATTTTGAAATGTCTTCAAAGCTTAAATGGTTGCTCTAAGGTTCAGAGCACATCACCTGCTACTCCAATTGGATTCAGAGATGAGGCTGCAATAGAGCCTGGACTAGACAACAGATGGCCCAGCGCCATGTGGAGGCAGATCCAGGTCGACTGGGATCTGGGGACTCAGTTTGGACCCTGCTTTTTGGGAGCTTTCTGGACCCTTCAGACCCTTCCACTGAGCTGGAAGCAGCACGTTTGTGCTGAGAGCAGGTTTCCTTGCAGCAAACCTTTGTCCTGTGTCAGGATATCCAAGACCTCCTCCAGCTGCATCAGCCCATCTGACAGAAGGAGTCAGGCTCATGGCTGCGACAGCATCCGGTACGTGCAGAGCCTCTTCGCGGCACGCTGTCGGAACGAGAGGCATTGGCTCTGGCCTGCGGCCGGTGGCTTTTGTCCTGTCCTTGCTGGCAGGCTCCTCCCGCAGCGCAGGCGGAGGCAGGAAATCCCGGGCAGCTGCCGTGGGAGTCCGCTCTCCTCTCCGGGCTTCTTCTCGGCTCTCCTTTGCTCCTGGCCTCGCTGGGCCGCCGCGCCGAGGCGAGCAGAGCCAGCCCGGCGTGTGTGTGCACGCGCAGGCGGGGGGGCTGCCGCATGGATATAGGGAAGGCTGGGAGGGAACACATGGGTTGGGGTTTTTTCCCTTGGCTGCCGGTGGCTGTCCGTCCTGCCGGCCGCGGTTATGGATTCGATCATCATTCAGGAGCGGTTAGTGGAGCGGCTGCTTTCTCCCCGGACGCAGGCACAGCGAAGCCACCCAGCCAAGCTGAAGGTACAGGGATGTATTTATAGCACTGTGCGAGCCAGGGAGCAGCAGGGACAGGAGGGCGGGGGGGGAGGATTGTGCCCGAAAAGATGTGTGCAGCACAAGATGAGACCTCTGAGGAGCAGAAGAGCAGAAAGATGCTGGTAAGGGCGATGTGGTGGGGACAGAAAGGAGAGGAGCAGCCTCTGCAGGAGCAGGGCAGAGGGGGTGTTGGACAGCTGGGAGATGTGCGACATAGTTCTATGTCATATTATCTGATGCTGTGATTCCTTCTCTGTGTGCTGGGGGACGGGGGGGTCAGGGCAGGAGTTAATGCTGCGTGTGTGCCCAGACGCAGGCTGGTTTGCATTATCGTGTTGTGCTTTGCTAGCTGGTTTCCTATGCTGGCGGGTGAGTGGCTTTGCTGATACTCCTGTGCTCAGCCCAGGCCCGAGGTAGCAGATGGACGCCAGACATGCCCCACGGACTGCTTGTGTTGTGAATTTAAGCAGCTTTCTGGCAATGAGAAAACTTGAAGGGTCTGCCTGTTCTCTGGGGCTGGGCTGTGCTGGTTCGTGCAGATGCGGATGTGGCGGCCGTGCCTGGCCATAGAGGAGCAGCTGGAGGAAGGGCCGGCTGGGAGGGAGCTGGACAGCTTGTGCTGGAGGCTGTGGCATTTGAGAGGGCTTCCCCCCGAAGGATCCCAGCACAAGCTCCATCGTTTCTGAGGTTTGCTCCAGACCTGGGGAAGGGCCTTGTTCTTCAAATTTTCTGTGGTCCCATGGTGTTTAATTTTAGCCCCTTTGAATGCACCCAGCAAGGCCCCATTTATCCGCAGGCTGAATGATGAAGTCACACAAGATCTGGATTGGTTTAAACAACACATTTGCGAGAGAGCTGAGGAGGGAATTGGGAAGGACAGGAGCAATGGAGGCTGTGCTGTGTACCCTGCCTTGGAGGTACAGACAGCCCTGTAGACACCTCAGTACCCGGGATGGCTTCTTCTCTGTTCAACAGATCCCAAATATTTCTACCCTCAACAGGAAAAGGATGTGAATCCACCAGTGCTTTTTTCCTGGGCTTGGACTACCCTGTGTGCCAGGGAGCCTTGCCTACCTCAGCTGGGTAGTGAAGCATGTGAGGACATGGTGTGTTGCTGTGATGTCCAGTGGACAAACAAGCATGTGCCAAGGGAGGGTACAGATATGTTTTGCTTGACCTGGGGTGCTTTGGTTTGTGGCAGCGCTCCCCAAAGGTCAGCCACATCTCTTGCTAGGCACTGCTGTGGTGCGTGGGACACGTTCCCAGGGGCACGGGAGCAGCACGCCAGTGGGAACAAAGACAGCATGTGGAGGAGGCAGTGGGGAGAGGGGCTCCTTGTGCCGGAGCTGCTGGCTTGGCTGACAGCTGGGGCTGGCAAGGGAAGCACAGTGCAGAGACCGGCTGTCCAAGTCTGTGTCAGCTTGATGGGAGCTGGCTCATTAGGGTCAGGAGCATGAGGAGGGGGCTGTGGTGTCTCCAGAAACTCCCTCAGTACAAGTTTCTCATCATGTAGTTGATGTATTTTAATGTACTTTAGCTTTCACAACCCACAAAGCCTCCTGCCTCCTTCAGCAGCCCTCACAGCAGGGCTCTGCAGCATGTCCATGGCTGGGGACAGGGCTTTATCCTTGTGGCTCTGGTGCCTCCCACTGTGAGGGAAGCTCTTCGTGCACCCAGCACTGACCTTCCTTACTGGGAAGGGAAATGATCGCATGAGTCATGGGTGGAGGGCAGGGTCCTGCACCAGCCAGGATTTGCTCATTTCAAATGTGATTCCACCAAGCTGTGGGGAGGTACCCAGAGGTACAGTAAATCCATGCTTTCTTGGTTGGGCTGAACAGAAATGAGAGATCAGGTTCAGCCAGTTACACTTGGCTGAAGTAAGTGGGGTTGCACCAGAGCTCAGTTCCCCAGTATCTCCACTGTGAGCCCTTAGTCATCCAGGTTAGAAAACAAAGTAAGAGAAACACACCCCAAACCCCAGTTACAGTTTAATAGCACGTTACTAGTACTATTCCCTGTGTCAAGTCACTGAATAGAGCAGGTGATCATTGCCTTTCAGGGGCCTGGTGTATAGTATGTGGCAGGTCACTTCCTGCTCTGCCTAAAGCTTGGCTGCATGAGAAGCACAAGCGGAAGGATGTTGTGCATCTGTGTCATTTGCTGGGCAGCACTGGTCCTTGCGCTGTGAGGCACAGGCTGTTACATGTACATGTTGGTCTTGTCCATGGATGTGCTTCACCAGGCTGGAAGCAATCTTTTTCTCTTGTCTTCCTGATCCTGCCGTTATCACATTTCTCACCTTGTGTTTACCCTTTACTGTGCCTTTTGAGTGGCAGTTCACAGCATCCCTCAGGCAGGCATTGCTGGGCTGCATGCATCTCATCAGAGCTGCCATCACTTTCACCTTGGGGTCTCATCATTTCTCACTGCACCGCTGCTTTAGGTTGTCAGTCCTTGGGCCATGGTGGCCATCAGCCATGTCTGTCCTGTCTGAGTGGGCAGATCCAGAGCAGCCATATATAGGAAAGAGGAGACTGTGTCCTCCCTGATGAATGTCCCCACTGGAACTTTGCAGTTTGTGTGGCTGAGGATGCCCAAGGATGCTCACACGTGTGGACATGCAGCCAGAGGCTGTAAAGGGCTGCTCAGGAGCTGCATTGCTCACATGCAGTATGGAAATAGGTGCCTCAAGCTCGACATGCTGGTTTCTGGTTTGTGTTTCTTTGAGTGTGTGCCCCAGGAATGGAGATGAGCAGAGGAACAAAGGTCTTCCCTGCTGTGCCTGGAGAGCCAGTGCCAGAGAGCTGTGGGGTGAGGACAGCCATGTGCTTGAAGGCATCCATGGCCAGGTGGTGGCTGAGGCTGGTTTTGAGGAATTCCTGGCTCTGTGGATTTGCCTGTAGTGTGAACCCCAGGGGTGTGTTTATTTTCAGTGATGCTGAAAAGCGGTCTGTGAGGTCCCAAGCTCATGCATTTGTGAACGGCTGCTTCCCCTTGGGTCTAGTTTGGAAAGTATACTAGAAGGGAGGTGTTTGCTAGGGTAGGCGTGCAATAGAGTCTGGGGAGGGAATGCACTGCAGTAGGGGTGTGGGTTCTGAAAGACCAGGAACAGGAATCCTCAGGTGGATGGATGGATGCTCCCACGGCTACCCATATCCACCTGAGCTGTGAGCAGCTGGCTGTGTGCTGAGCCCAAGCTGAGGGCAGTACCTGGAGCAGATCTGTGAATCCACAGATGAGCCGTGTTCACCTTTCAGGATGTACCCTGCACGAGCCTAAGACATATGTATCCTAGGGCACAGCCCAGGCTGTGTGTGCTCCTGGCTGTGGAATGCATGCCATGTGCTTGTGAAACACGCCTTTGGTTGTGTCACTCCTTGTGTGCACATTGCGTGCTTGTATACAGTGTGTGCCATGCTTGTGGGGTGGCTGTGGCTTTTATGGTGTAAGAGTGTGCTGTGTTTTGGAGGGTGGTTAAGCTGTAGGTAATGTTCCAGTAATACTATATGTAACACCCTCAACAAAAGCATCTCACCTGTGTTATCAATACTTTTTCATCTTCCCACTTCCCATGCTCCTCTTCAGAAATAACACTAGAGATTATTCAGGATTTCCTCTTACTCAGCCAGGAGTGGCTGTGACACAGCAAGAAATAATCCCCTTTCAGGTCAAGCCGAAGCCAAGCCACTGTGCCTCCAGACACGGCTCAGGACACCACAAGCCATGGGGTGCTAATAGCAGAGAGCTCTCCATCATGTACTGCACGTACCTCTGGAGGGAGAGATATAAAAATGACTCTGAAAGACCTGGGGAGGAGTGACACTTGGTGACCCTGCTGTGAAGGGAGCCTGTGGCTGTGCAAGAGAAGCAGAGAGTAGGGGAGGTTGTGTGTCAGTAGCAGCCCCAGATGTGCTCTCTGGTTGGAATGGTGGGATGTGCCTTTTCTCTTGTGCTCTCTGTGCTGAGAGGCTGCTGTGAACTGCCGTCTTGGAAGTGAGAGCAGCCAAGCAGGGCTGTGGCTGGGAAGAGGTGGCCCTCCACATCTATCTGTAGGATAGGGCAGAAGTCCCTGAGCATAGAGGAGGTGCGTGCCCTGCCCTGCGCTGCTGCCAGGGCTGGGACCATCCTCTCCTCCAGCCCTTGGCTCTGCCTTAGAAGCTTTTTGAGTCCAGCTCCCTGCTGCTGTGTGAGGCTTGAGCAGGAGGGGTGGCACACCCTGACCTGCTCCCATCTGCCTCTGCCTTGCAGGACCATGAGAAGCAGTACGTGGGCTTTGCCACTCTGCCAAACCAGGTCCACCGGAAATCTGTGAAGAAAGGTTTTGACTTCACCCTGATGGTTGCAGGTAAGACTGTGCATAGACATGGCTGAGCCACATGGTGAATGCATGGGGGCTCAGCTCTCCTCACTTCCCTTAGGTACTTCCCTTAGGTACTCCCTTAGTGCCTGGATCCTTCCCTACTTCTGTTCTGGTCCTTGTCTCAGACCTTGCTTTGCTCCCCAGCCTTTGTTGCAGTTTCCCCAGGAGGGATGGGCCCCTTCTGACCCACCTGGGCAAGCTTCTCCTCCCACAGAGTGGCTTGTCTGGATGGCGAAGGCAGAGTCAGCCAGGGTCCAAGGGCAAGGAAGTTGGGGGGAGGATGGAGGAGCTGGGAGATGATGTTTGTACAAGGATTGAGACATCTTGCAGCAAAAGTCCTCCCACTGCTTGAAAAATTTAATGCTGATAAACGGCTTGTGACAGCTCATCTCCCACTTCCTCTGGCTCAGGATTCAAAGCCTTGTTCAGAGTTTGATTTGTAAGTCAATTAGTGGGTCATGTCACTTGCTTCTCCCTCCTCCCCTTTGCACTCTGTCAATTAGGAGAGTCGGGCCTGGGCAAATCCACGCTGGTGAATAGCCTGTTCCTGACAGACCTCTACAAAGACAGAAAGCTCCTCAATGCAGAGGGTAAGTTGGGGACAAATAGGGTGAATGTGCTTGTGTCTAGAAATCTGGACTGTCCTAAGGAATAGTACTTCGGTTCCTGTAGCAGCTACAGGGTTGGCTGGATTTCAGCCCTGTTGTTTGTTCCTGCCCTGCTCTCCTTTACTGGCTACAGGGGCACTAGTATTTGAGCAAAAGGGGTTTGGCTCTAGGGCCCTTCTGTCCTGTACAGGGAAGATGAGGCTGCAGAGCAGCATTAGCCCTTTGGGTTGAGATGTTGAGATTTGTCTTCTGTTCTTGGGTGCTGGAGGGATTCCCCTTCCCAAGTGACCAGATAAGGTGTTCAGAGCAGCTGGGCTACAAGCACTTCAGAGCTTCACAGTCTGTCTGCCTACTGCTGGCCTCCCATAGTACCACTCCCTTGGGGCTCCTTAGAGGATGATCAGGGTGAAACCCATGTTACTCTGTGCTCAATGATAAGGAAGGAGCTGGATTGTTGTGGGTGTGAGTGGGGATCCCCAGCCTGGCTTTAACTCACATATTCCTGTTCAAAGAGAGAATCAATCAGACAGTGGAGATCGTCAAGCACACAGTGGACATTGAGGAGAAGGGTGTCAAGCTGAAGCTGACCATAGTGGACACACCAGGCTTTGGAGATGCTGTTAACAACACTGAGTGGTGAGCAGGCCACTGCTGCCTTCCTCCTAGTCCTTGGCCACGTCTGTTTTCTGTGGGTACTTCACAGGAAGGGGGGTCTGGCAGCAGAAAGGGGATGATGCTGCCTTATAGTGCCTAGGAGGCACTGTCCTGTTAAACACATGATTTTGTTTTGATTGAATTGCCCATCCCAGCTGGAAGCCCGTCACCGACTACATTGACCAGCAGTTTGAGCAGTATTTCCGTGATGAGAGTGGCCTGAACCGCAAGAACATCCAGGACAACCGAGTGCATTGCTGCCTGTACTTCATCTCTCCCTTCGGGCATGGGTGAGAGCGCCCACTCCAGGGCCAGCGTGTAACT
Organism: Psittacus erithacus; assembly: GCA_009867235.2. NCBI lineage: Eukaryota > Metazoa > Chordata > Aves > Psittaciformes > Psittacidae > Psittacus > Psittacus erithacus. The sequence goes on along the minus strand of WYDI02025855.1, from coordinate 158,052 downwards.
CGGCCCAGAGAGAAGATCCTTGTGCCCTAGGATTGCCCTATAGCAGCTTATATGTCGGTAGGGCTGTTGGTACAGAAGAGCCTTCTGGATGCTCGCTCTCAGCTGAGCATCACACCACCTCCCTCCCTGTTGCTGGCATGACAAACTGCCTGTGATCAGGCAGAGCAGATCTCCCCCAGGCCTTACTGCCTGTTTTGGAAATCAGGAGAAATACTGGCACACAGATGTATCTTCCTATCTAGCTAAGTCTGACTTATGGGTAGGAAAGGGAATTTTAAGCTGCCTTCAGTCCCAGCCCCTTGCTGGCTCATGTGCCAGCCTGGAGTGGCTGGAGGGGCTGCGTTGACTGCCTGCAGCACTGGGCAGCAGGAAGGAGGCTCTAGGCTGTGGCCTGGGCAGTGTTTAGCTTGCAACTGAGCAAATACCTGGCCTGTGTCTGTGCGAGACATTCAGTGGCTAAAATCTGAGACAGCTTTTCTGAGGATACAGCTCTAGCTGAGGGCTGTCCCTGTGCTGCTGCAGGCTTTTGTAGCAGTGCTGTCCTTTTCCCTTCATGCTGGATGGGTGGGAGAGGCTGGAAGGGAAGCTGCTTGGCGCGTCCTTGCTAATAGTGTCCTTCCTCATCTCTGCTGAAGACTGAGGCCTGTTGATGTTGAGTTCATGAAGGCTCTGCATGAGAAGGTCAACATTGTGCCTCTGATTGCCAAAGCTGACTGCCTGATCCCTTCTGAGATCCGAAAGCTAAAAGAGAGGGTGAGATGCTCTTTCTCTACAGAATTATACCTAATGTGGTGGTTGGGATGGGATGAGGAGGAATGGGATATATATGCGCATATATATATGTATTTATGTATATATGTATACATATATATGTATAGTGGTGTGTATGCATATGCGTCTACACACACAGTACCTGTAAATCTGATTGCAGCAGTGTTCTCCTGTGAGAAGAGAAGTGGTGTCTTCAGAAAGACCAGCTCTGTAGAAACATCAGATCCTGTCACCATCTGTAGGCTATAGCAAAACCCCGGTAGCACAAACAGGGAATAAACCCAGCATTTCTGTATTACTCAGTGTTGTGTCCTTTTGGTTTTGTCTTGCACGGACACAGATCCGGGAAGAGATTGACAAATTTGGCATTAAAGTGTACCAGTTTCCTGAGTGTGACTCTGATGAAGATGAGGAGTTCAAACAACAAGACAGAGAGCTGAAGGTAAGGAACCCGCTCAGCGGGGTCTGGGAAGTCAGGCTGATGAGTATGTAGGTTGCTCCAGAAGGGGCCAGAGCTGCCTCATGTATGCCAACGCCCTGTGCTACTGATACCCAAGGGGCAGCCTACATTGGCTCACATGGTAGATAGCCTGGAGAAGGTGCTGGTGTCGTTGCCATGAAGTCAAGAGTGGCATGAAGACATGGCAGTTCTGCTCTCCCACCAGACAGTGTCAGTCTTCCCTCAGTCTGCCTCGGCCTATGTTTAAGATGAAGGCTGTGTTGTACAATATTTGCAAATACCTATTTCTGAGTGATTCCTTGAGAAAGGAGGAGTGATTTGTGAGTGATGAGGCATCACTGTGACACATTAGTTACATGGAGGGAGACAACATGATCACATAGACCTGTCTGGAGGCCCCAGCAGCTCAGGCCTGAACTTCTCCCAGGCTGAGCCAGCCCTGTATGTGCATGCATTATGGCCTTGTTTCTCCTGTCAGAGAGGTGCTTTGGCTTTTTTCTGAGCAGAGAGGAGCAAGCCTGTACATCCCTGCCTGGACAAGCTCTTGGCCTACATTGTCCCATTTGCTTGGTGTCCCAGCCTCTCTACTCTGGCTTCCTTGTAGAGGAAAGAAGGGATGCAGGCACCATCAGAGACACAGCTTTCCTCAGGACAGCTGAGAAGAGGTCAGGCTGGGAGATACCAGCACCGTAGGCTTTTCTCTGCAACTGGGTTGTGGTGTCCTGTACTGTGGCACATGTGGATGTCCCTGTAGGGGTAGGCCTTTCAGCACCTGCCTCCTTACTCCTGAGTTTAAACCCTTGGAGGAGGGATCTGCAGGCAGCCCTGGGCTGAGCTGGGCTCAGCAGTGCCTGTCATTCCAGGAGAGCGCTCCCTTTGCCGTCATTGGCAGTAACACTGTGGTGGAGGCGAAAGGCCAGCGAGTCCGTGGACGGCTGTATCCTTGGGGCATTGTGGAAGGTAAGCATATGGTGCCTGGGAAAGGGGCAGGCAGGGATGGGGGAAGGACAGGCAGGCACTTGTAATGGATGGCAGGGGAGAGCTTATCTCTACACAGCCGTGACTGACTGTGACACCTTTGGCACATGGCAGGGAACAAGGCATGGTACAGACAGAGGCACTGGGACTGGCTCAGGAGGTCTGTTACTGGGGATGAGGCAGTTGCCCTGCCTCTGAAGCCAGGACAGAGTGAAGAAGAGAGGCTCCAGTGTGAATGGAAGAATGCCTGGGCTTTAATGGAGTAGGTTAGGGCTTCTTATCAAGGGGGGTGACTAGGCATTGCCAGTTTAGTTTCTGGGGAGAAGCCACTGCCCTCAGCCAAACTGAATCATAAACCTTCCTGCAGTCCATCCTTTGCTGCTGGTCCTGTATGTGCTAGAGTTGCTGGGCTGGAGGCTGTGCTTGTGCACAGTGTGTTTGTCTCTAACTTTCTCCTTTCTAAAGGGATTCTGTAAGGCCCATAGGCAGAATGACCCTGGAACGGCTTTTGCTGCTGTTGCTGACTCCCCCATGCTTTTGCATTGCTTTGAGCTCTTGCAGCTTTAGATCCCAAAAGCTTGTGTGTACACTCATGGGCTGGTGCTCACTGCTTGGGCTGGCCAGCCACCGGCTCGGCTCTCTCACTGGCTCCAGAGGGGGCTGTGCCCGTAGGAGTGCTGACATTTGGCAGGGGGATCAGCTTTGTGAGAACCTGGGCCTGACACAGCGGCTTCCCCCAGCCCTGCACAGGTGAATGGAGATCACCACGGCAGGTGCACAGCTACTGGATGCAGCACTGCCCTGTGGAGTCTGCAGTGCTGCCTGCAGTCTACAGGGGCCTTTTGGTCAGTTGGAAAGTCTGAGGATATGAGCAGCTTGCCACCAGCACTGGCTGTGCTCACTGTGGTTATAACAGTGACATCCCATGTACCTGGGAGCAGCATCCTCCTCCAGGGCTTTTCTGTACATGCTTAATTAATACTCTTGCCCAGAAGTCCTGGAAACGCAGTGACTTGAGCAGCCTGGCCTCAGCATTGGGAAGCTCAGAGCATCATCGAGGCTGGAGCCAGGGCCGGGGGGAGAGCCCCAGGCAGTGGCGGAGGATAAGGAGCGAGCCCTTGGGGGAGTTTTAGTCCAGCCTGGGTGCTGGGAGATGAGAAGGGTCTCCCTGGAAAGGGCTGCTGAGGTGTGACATCCAAGCACTCTCCCGTTGTTGCTTCCGCAGTGGAAAACCAGGCACACTGCGACTTTGTGAAGCTGCGGAACATGCTGATCCGGACACACATGCATGACCTGAAAGACGTCACTTGCGATGTCCACTATGAGAACTACCGAGCTCAGTGCATCCAGCAAATGACCAGGTGGGTCCCCAGGGCTTCATCCAGAGGTGGCAGGGGCATCTTACTGCAGAGCTGGGGCTGCTCTCATGACACCTTGTTTGTCAGGAGGCTCTGGGTCTGCTGGGGACATGCTGGGCTGCAGTCTGGGGATTGGCACTAGGGGCTAAAATAGCAAATCCAAGCATGTCTCTCTCAGCCTGAACCCATGGTGTGGATGCTTCTGCGAATCCATGTTTCTGTCTGAGGATTCCCTATGTAGATCTTGAGAAACAGGCCTGGAGATTATTTTGTAAGAATTGTTCCTAGCTCTGGGTGGAATAAATCCAGCCTAATGAAACGGGATAAATCATTTCTCTGGTGGGTGATAGCTGCATGCATTGCCAGAGGGGAAGGCATTCTGCAGTCCGTGGTTGTATCCAAATCACAGCATGACCCTTGGGATGCTGTTGTTTCTGAGACAACAGAGTCCAGGCAATTAGCAAGACTCTTAACACATCTCCAAAGATGTCTCTGCATTGTCTTCCCATTGCATTTGATTCTCTGTGGTTTTTGTCACAATGATCAGAAAATAGAAGAGAGAACACTCACAGGCTTCTAATTTGAAACATCTTATTTTTTCCTTCTTCCTTTCATGACTGCAATACTGGTGACACATTTTAGGTTTAGTAGGTCTTGGCTCATTTGTTGTAAACCATCCCCTTCACTTCCTGCCTGAACTGGCTGGGTAGCTCTGTGCTGCCACGTTGCAGGCATGGCTGCACTTCACCGAGGAGCAATCCTGCATGTGTGCAAACATGTAGGTTGGCGCATTCTGTTCACACACAGTATATCTCAGTACTTTTGCATAGCAGATGAGCCTGTCTTTTTCAACAGTGAGAATAAGGGAGTCCGAAAATAACTGTTAAATGTTAGAGATCTGAGAGAAGTGTCACAGCTGCTATTTAGGTAGGCTGTGTATCTATTAAAAGAAGAGCATGATGCAAAAGCAGTTACTTGGCACCAAACAACCTTTTCTTAAGTTATTTCTCACTGCATGGCTAGTTCCTTGCCAGTGAACAAGTCTCATCAAATCAGACCGTGGCCATTTCTAGCACTGGGATAAGGGTCCTCTAGGGAGATGTTCTGAGAAGAGACCCCGAACTCTAGGACTGGAATTGACTCAATAATGAGCCAACGGTGACTCCAAGTGGTGAACGCGTGCAAATGGCATTTTGAATTCCCAGTTTGTGCAGGCATCTTCGGTCATTGCCACCCTGTTCTCTGACTTTTATAAGCAAGTCACCTCCTTCCTCTGTTCCCAGCCTGCACTGATGTGCACCCCAGCCCTCATCACAATGCTGCTGTGCCATGCCTGTTGTGTCTCATGTCTGCCACCTCCTGAATGTGAGGGCAGGCTTTGTTATCAAGACTTGCAGCAATTAAACTGCTCCTCTGGTTTTATTGTCCTGGAAAGAAAAGGATCATGGTGAGCATGTGGTGCCTTAGGGATGCTAGTAGTATGCATCGATGCTGTGTAGGCACGTACCCATATGAGCCAAAGGAGACCAGTTAAATTATCTATAAATGTCTCTGCTAAGCTTGCCAGTGTAGCTACGAAAGGTGATCAGAAACATCAGCCCTTTCTGTGTTTGCTGTCAGTGTGAGCCTGGTTTGGATTTTCTCTGTTAGCTACCCACAAGCTTCATTTTGAAAACTTTCATTGCCTTTGGTCTCATTGTGCATCTGAGTGCATCCCACACCTCTGGGCTAGATTGCCCCACAGCCCCTACACTTGGCTGGGTGTATGCTGCTGCATTGCTGGCAGGTCTGCTGTCAGGAGAGACAGCCATTGTGTGGGGACACCAAAGCCAGCCAGCCTGAACCACAGCTGACTCCATTTCTCCCTTCTCTCCGTCTCTTTAGCAAGCTGACTCAGGACAACAGGATAGAAAGCCCAATTCCTATCCTGCCTCTCCCAACACCAGACACTGAGACAGAGAAGCTGATCAAAATGAAGGATGAGGAGGTGAGAGCCATTTATGCTTTGGTCTCCTTGGTGTTGGAGTTGGAATATGAGGACTTTCTCCAGGATTTCCCCATGGAGGCTGTCTTGGGGCTTCCCACTGCTGCCTCCCACCATCATGGGCTCCTGTTGTGGAGGACAGGGTGTGAAAGCTGTGGCTTCCTCTGTCAGGGAAACATGGTTCCGTTCCACCCCAGATACAGACGCCTCTCTGCTCAGGCAGGAGTTAATAAATACTACCCGAGGGATCCCTTTTTCAGCTCCAAGGGACTGTGCCCGGTGCAGATGACCATCTTCAGGCCACAGCATATCCCTTTTTGACTATCTCTTTTGTGTCTCATGCAGTTACGGCGGATGCAAGAGATGCTGCAGAAGATGCAGCAGCAGATGCAGGATCAATGAGAGACAGACACTCGGAGGGCAGAGGGAATTCCCCAGTGACCATCTGAGGCCTGGCAAGAGCTGTGGACGTTTAGAAAAGGTTTCCTGTTGTATAGAGACTTGTGGGCACGAGCTGCACCCGCACCCTCTAATTTATTAGCAGCAGTGCTGGCTTTGCGGTCAGCTGGATTGTGGAGGAGGCTGTTCACTTAACAGTTTACTGATGCATATTTCTTTTTTAATTATTATTCTTTCTTTTTTTTTTTTTTTTTTTTTTTTTCCAGAAAATAGCCTGGGAAGTCTCTAAGACATCCTAAAAAAGTAAAAAAGAAAAGAAAAAGATGTCCCTTTCCCATGTACTAATCTCTTGTTTGGGAATGCTCTGGTATTTAAAGTCCTGGTTTCTCTGGTGTACGAACTTGACTATCTGTGTCAATGCACGTAAATGTTTACTCCCAACTGAGGTGCTGTGCCCCCTTCCCCATTCCCCTTGTCTGGGGCCAGCACAAGCATTGTAAAGGCAGCTGTATCCTCCTGTGAGTTTGACCTGTTCTGATTGGGCTCCTCAGCCTAAGGCCAGCTGTGGCCCAAGGAGCTGGGGCTGGGGGTTTCTTCTGTGCACTGACCTGCTCAGGGGTCCTGGTGGTTGCCTGATTTCCTGCCTGGGTTTTTTATTTAGTTGGTTGGGTTTAGTTTTCCTATCAAAAACTCCAGGATCTTTGCACTGAGTGGTGAGGGACTGAGTCTTTCAAGGTCAGTTAGAAGAAAACATCTTCTAATGCTCTCAGTTTTGTCTTTTCTGGCAGAGAGGATGAGTTGTTGACTGCTTCCTGCAAGGAGGAGATGATGTGAATGAGCACTTTCCCAGCCATGGTTTCCTGTCATGGCAGGCTGGAGGTGCTGGTAGAGGAACCCCAGAGTCCTGGAGTTGCTAGCTGGGTGAGGTTTAGCTCTGGTCATCCAGCTGCAGTGTGTCTGGAGTATCTGTTCTGAAAAGCACTGTGGCAGCCAGAACGCTTGGTTGGGACTGCTTCGGAGGGGATAGAAACCCTAGGGCTGAAATCCATCCCTGAATGCAGAGCAGGGCCCTAGCTGCAGGCTTTGCAGTCCTACAAGTGCATTGCTGGCCCTGAGCTGCTGCTGAGGAAAGGACCAGTTTTTGTAGACTTGTTCCAGAGATCTGCAAGCTGCCTGCCCAGGCAGGTGTGGGGTCAGTATGTGCAGGAGTGTCACTGCATGGGGCTGAGCACAGCCCAGCAGACTTGGCACTTGCTCCCCTGCCCTTCCCCTGGGTTTCAGCCTTTCTCCCCCTCCCTGGTCTGAGGCTTTTCCTGTCTCAGTGCTGGGAAGGCTGATGGATCTGCTGGGCAAAGATAAGAGCACTTGGGCAGCAGCTTCTGTCCTGTTCTTGCTTCCTGCAGTATTTTTAACTTTAGTCCAGCCAGAGCAAAGCCCTGGAACGTGATGGGGCTGACAGGGCAGGTCTCACACTGCCACGCTTGCAGGGAATCAGGGAGAGAGACACACGCTTGGCTCTTCCCTCTGACTCCAGGGAATGCTACCATGGGCTGGGCCCTTCAGCTCCTCTGGATCCCAGCCTGATTCCTCTGTCTCCTTTCCCCTTTTCTATCTGTTCCTCCATCTCTGACTCCCCAGTAGATCTACCTGTGTAGGAAGCATAGTGTTGGCCAGGAATGGCCAGACCCTGAATTATGTTATTAGGCATTGCAGGGCTTGTCCAGGTGGTGAGTAGGTTGGCTGGTTCCGGTTATGTACAGAGCCCCTGCTTAGTCTGAACATGGGCTGTAGGGGCAGGGCAGAGACCCTGGCACAGGGTGGAAGGGCAAAGAAAGGGTGAAAGCCCCTTGGCAGAAAGATACAAGCTGGGCAAGAGCAGTGTCCAACGATTATTGTTTTTTCTTTCATTTTCTCCTATATTCGGCTCATAAGCAACAATGGCAGTGCCAGCCTAGGAGAGGGGAAGGTGTCAGCTTGTCTTCAATAACATGCAGGACCAAGGTGCTTAAGGATGAAATACAACCTTTCTTTGTGCAATGTGCTTACTTGAGCAGGGGAGTAGCCTGAAACAGGAGCTGCCTCCATGTTCCTCTTTCAAACAGTTTCATTCCTAGAAAACAAAGGAGACCTTTACCCTCTGGAGTAAACATAGAGGAGCTGACAGCTTTTATTCTGGGCTGTGTGCAGAAGTGCTGTATGCTGGTGAGAGCACTGGGTACACAGGTCGCAGGCAGGCAGGATTGCTGAGTGTCTGTCCCTCTGGGTGAGGAAGTCTCCACCAGCTCGGTTCACATGGCTCCTACATCAAGTCAATAGACACAAGTCAGTCCCCTACAGCGAGATGAAGCCTTTGACTAGCAGCTGATAAAGGCTGTTCCACTTGTCCACAGAACGCCCAGGAGTGAGGCACTAGAGATGGCTTCTGCAGAGGGCAGTGGTACTGGTGAAATCATGTCTCCATGCAGGAGGTTCCCTGCACAGAGCACCAGTTTGGGGTGGAGCAGGATTAGAGACTGACTTTGGGGGCACCAGGGCTTCCGACTCTGGCCTAAAAGGTGGCATCTGTTTATTAAAGGAGAAGTGTTTTGTATTACAGCATTGAGCTGCTTAGTAAGTGGAGAAGAGACTCCTGAACAAATGTAGCATGGCCATTTGGCTTTGGCAGTGAGAAGCGTGGATAGGAAAGTGATTTAACACCTTCCCTCACTCAACCCTCCACAGCCTCATACGGAACCCCTGTACCTTTAGACACATTCCCATGTCTCTGCCAAGCTTTGCCCTGCTGAGGGAGTGCTGCAGGGCTGGTGTCCTGCTTTACAGAGCTATCCCAGGCTACAGCTAGGGCTGTCAGTACAACATCTCAGACCTTGTGCCTGGCTGGGAATGGAGCCGTGGCATGAACTCTTTGTGTGCCGCTGCCTGTGTCCTGCCTGTGCAGTCCTTGCTGCCTTCCCGCATGCCTCCCCACAGAGAAGGAGGGGGTCCAACTCTTCGTGCTTTGCAATGGCGTTCCTTGCTCCTCCTCACAAACCCTTGCTGTGCTTTAACTCTGGCTTGCTGCTGCCATGCATTTTCCCCACCCCTTGCTCCATTCCTAGGCTCTTTGTTTCCTGTCCATCTGTTGGGTTATTATAATATATATTTTTTTGTAAATTTCTGTTTGAACATTTTGTCATTGTGAAAAAAGAAAAGCGCAACCTTTTAAACCATATCCATTTTATTAAATGATTATTATTATTATTAATGTTTACTACCTGAATTGATCAGTGAAATAAATACATTCAAAATCAACAACCTCTTTCTGTTTAATTTTCAGTTCCCTTGAGCAGTATTGGTGATACGTTACAGTAGGAGAGAGCAAAACTGACACTGTTTCTCCTTTTGTCTGATTCTGTCAGAGAAGGCTTCAGGCAGGGCTTCTTGATGCGATTCCTGGCCTGTTGGTGTCAGAAGCTAGACAAGATAAACTTGAAGATCTTCTATCTTTAAGCTTCCCCTAGGAGCAGTGTCTAAATCAGCAATGGGCAGCTGGGCAGGATCCAGTCCTGGGAAATCCAGTTTTAAGGAGCCAGAAGAGCACTGCTAAGTGTGCTGCATGCAGGGCCACAGTGAATCTGGCTCTAGATCAGCTCTCTGCCATTCACCTGAGTCAATATAGCACCAAATGCATGAGACAAGGTAAGTTTGCTAAGCAAACTTAGTAGTAGTAGCTTAGTAGTTGGAAGTAGTCAAGCTGCTCCCAAGTGGAAACCAGGCCCTGCAGGACAAACTGGTTTCATTTGTTAACCTCTTTCTTGCTCTGCTTGTCAGTGAAACAACTGAAGTGATCTGCTCCAACTTTTTAGAAATTTAAAGCTTGTTTTGTTCAGGGGATCAGAGATTTTTCCTTGGTTAGTGCCAAATTCTGCTGCTGCTTACACCCTAAATTCTTTTAACATTGGCACATTCAGGATGTTCATCATTTCTGCTCTGTATGATGCACACAGCACAAGGTAATGGAAAGTTGTGCCCAGTGCAGCAGTAGTTTCACAATGTAATTCTGGTGGCCTTATCCCAAGGAGCATAGCCAATGCTTTGATGACAGAAAAATATCTGTGAAGGTGTGATGGCCTTGAGAAGACAAGATTCTACCTAAATTTAGTTTTGACACTTGGACTTACTTATTCAAGTGTATTTGTGTAATGCAACTTCTGAATTAAGGATGTGGTCAGTCTTTATCAGTAACTCCAAGCTGCACTTGTTGAGAGATGCCGACTCCCTTGGCTACCTAAAGAGCAGTCCTCAGAGCACTATTTTTCCCAGTCTGTTATCCTTCCTGTGAATCTAACAGGTTTGTTTTGATATAGACAGTGAAATGCCAAGAGTTATATTTTAACCCGGTAACTGTCATGAGAGGATGCAGGTGTCTGGCTGATCTTTCTCCTTGGCTCAACTATTGACACTAATGTGGTCACTGGAAGTCCATTTTTTCCAGCACAGTCCATTTTCTTCCACTGCTAATTAGGAGTAGATTTGTGTCACTGCTTCAAGGGAAACCTGAGGGTCAGCACATTGCTAAGTACTATTTGGCAGAGTGGGGAGACCTATATAGTCTTCCTGATGAGATTGAGAAACCAAAGGCTACAGTGCACAGGGAGTGTGGTACAAATCAGTAATATCACCTTCCAGGTTGAAATGCATTGTGAGTTACTACTTTGCAATTGAGCCTTTTTGATGTTTCTGTTGGACCAAGCCTGTGGGCCCAGAATCACAGTTATCAGTACTGTCAGCATCTCTCCTGGCAAACATGTTCTTGTGAGCAGTGTCAGTTCCCATTTCTTGGAATACTTGCTCAATGAAGCCTCAGCTTCCGGTGACGTGCAGCAAACTTTCAGGAAGGCCTCATGTGGGAGGTGTCCCTGGGATGAGCCTGACCCTTATCTTGCCAGCCAGCTGCAAGGGGATTATCCGGGAGCTCAGCTATGCAGCTGCAAACACTCTTGTGTTGGCTGGACTGCCTTAAGACCTTCCTCTTGTCTTGTAAAGCCAGCAAGAAAGGAAGGATTGAACGACTCTGGTAAGTCAACAGAGTTACCTCTGGTAACTTTAATTGTTTATTTTATTTTATGTTTCTACTTGCACAGAAAAGCACTGCCTTGTAGATATGTGTAGTTCTTCTCCTAAAGAAGTTACAGCAGCTCATGTGTTCAGTGGTGTAAGACTGCAACACAAAAGACAGCTCATTGACCTATGTCTCCCAGTACGGCCACAGCTACAGTAGGAGATTATTCACCTGCTGGAGCAATATCTAGCATGGAAAACTCCACTAACCTCCACCCCTGGTGGTCAGTAGCCTCTCTGCTGGCCAAGGACTGTTTATCACTTCTTTTCAAAACTGGAAAGGCTACTTTTTACTTGTGGTAACACTACATTTATTTCTGAATCTCCTCTTGTAGTTTGCATGAACAAAGCTTTGCTTACAGTTGTGATTCAGAGCTGTGATAAGGCATGAGCAGTTTCATATTCTAATTTTTGATTCCTTCACATAAATTTTCCTCACTACCCTAGTAATGCGCCTCCAGTAATGCTGAAAATACAAGCAGCTCTTGTACACTTCTGAGGACTAGTTAAAATAAATTTGATGGCTGCAGCTAAGCCTCCCAGTAGCCATCTGTTCATGTCCCTCCTTAAATCCAGGGTTGGAAGACCAGGAACATTCCTTCTGTAATAAGAGACCAAGAATTTGTGTGCCTCTTTTAACTCTGTTCTTTTCAGAGCTCTCGCATCTCCTGTGAAGGACAGCAAATTTATCCAACTTTAGAAACTCATTCTCAGAACAAACCAACAAAAGACCTGCTGTCATCCTAGACTGTGTAGTGTATACTTGCCTGGTCTCCACCTCATCCAGTCTCACCAGGGGGGTGTTTGCAGGTGAAGATGAACAGAGGAATTCTCTTGTTGCCTCTTCTTGGCTTCCTCCCACTTGTGATACCTACATGCCCTGTGCCATGCAAGTGTACCACCACTATTATTGACTGCACTTCAAAAGGCCTAACTGTAGCAAAACTACCGGTTGCTTTCCGCTCTTCAGCTGAAATTATCCACCTTGGTTACAACAAGCTCACCTCTATTCCCAATGGGCTCTTTGACAACCTAAAGAGTCTTCAGGTCATCTACCTGCAGGGCAACCCTTGGGAATGCAACTGTGACATCCTCTACTTGCGCTCCTGGCTCCAGTGGCAGCAGAACCGGACCTTATACAGGGATGTGAGATGCAGCTCCCCAGCCCACCTGCAGGGCCGGATCATTGCCTATCTGACAGAAGATGAGATCATTGCCACATGCCAGTACTGGTACTGCATCCTGGCTCTTTTCTGTCAGCTCTGTCTTTTCATTCTCCTTTTCCTCCAGGGTATCTTTATTATCTTCATCATTGTCTACGTTCAGAAATTTCGGAGAATGACTGCTGAAGCTCAGAGCACCACCCAAGACCTACACCAGCATGTAGACACATGGGCATCTTCAAGAGACCCTTACAATGGTGATTAACATCACAAGACTGAATATCCTCCTCCCCCTTGGGTGATGCTCTGATAAGGTCATGTGGTTTGTGAGATCCAGAGGGGGCAATTCGGTGCAGCATCTGACCCTGACTGCAGTCCAAAACAGGACTGGAACTGATGAGACACTTGCTGTATTTCCAAAGACCTGATCCTGTGTTTTTTTACTGCTTTAAGTTCTTTAGCATGATCTTTATTGCTTTGATGAGCTGGGGGTGGTTCTGGTTTGACAGACTAAGGAAATCATCAACTACAGCAACCAGAACTGACTCACACTGCTCATAAGCTTGTAGGGCCTGTGGTGCTGGATCCTTCCTGTGCTAGAGTATTTCAGCCATATTTTCACAATGCTTCTGGTTGCACTTGGTCAGGTGAGAATAGAGGTGGCCAGTGAACAGTTAAGGTACTAGGGCAATGGAGAAATACAGTTTCCTTGGTGCTACCACAGATTGCCTTGGTAAGCTTTGAAAAAGTGACTGAGTCTTCTCTTGCCTCAGTTTCCCATCAGTAAAAGGGAAAGGATGCTTCTTCTTGCTTAATGCATCTTTCCCAGTGTTCTTCTGGGGGAGGGAGGGATTGTTTAGAAGCCTACCCATTTTCCCCTATCTTCATTCCTTTTAATCTACATATAGTTTCTATATTGATTCCAGCATACACTGTGTCCCACTGGGGCCCTGAGTGTTTGTGAGACATTCACCCTGGAGCCAAGTGGTGTTGAATGTGGAGGCTCCTTCTAATTGTGTTTATATGGCACCTGGCACAGGAGATCTGGTCTTGTTTAGAGTCTCAAACTGCACAACCCACTGAAGTGTGCCTACTGCCGGTCATGTTTTCCCTCTGTTTCTGGAAAGAAGCAAAATTGAAATAAAACAATGATGCATGTTGATGTAAATGGCTTATGTTTTGCATTCGACACTGGGAATCTTGCACTCTGTTGCACCCCTGGCAGTTTCCTTGGCTCCCTCACACCCATGCGTGCCAAGCAGAGCGCGTACCGAAGGCGGGTGGAGACGTTACCAGAAGTGCACCACAGGGTTAAACTCGACGGCTTCTGCCTTTCACAGCGGGCAGGTCCTGTGGTGCTTCTGCTGTGCCTCCCGAGCCGCTGCTTATTGCGTTACCGACGGGTGTAACGGCAGGGGCGATGCTTGGTGCGAGCTTGTGGGTGGGGCACGGCCCTGAGCCCTCAGTGTAACGGTCGCCGGCGGCCGTTAACGGTCGTTAACCGCCGCCTGGTGGTGCCGATCTGCCCTGACCGCCCTCACCTGCTGCTGAGGGGAGCCCGTGCGCGTCGGGAGAGGCTCCGGGCGCTGCCGGGAGGGGTCTGCGCCATGGACGCTGAGGTGGGAAGATGGGAGTCCTGTGTGCGACATGAGGCCTCCTCGCCCTGCCGAGGTCAGGCTGGCGTCGAAGGCTGTGAGGGCTGTTCGCCATGTTGCGTGCGCCTGAGCCAGCCTGGCTGAGGTGAGTGATACACGGCCCTGCTCTGTGGGTTCTTTCCTCTGTTTCATCTCTCTGCCCCGTGTCTCTCCAGCGCTGGTTCACTGTGGTGTTTGCCTGACTGGGTGTTGCAGCATAGCAACCAAGGGAACAGAGTTCCAGCTCAGATTTGACTGTGATATTAGCAGTAACCATGGACTCCAAAGGGAGACACAATTCCACTGAGGAGCCTACACTGTGGAGATGCCCAAAGTGATGCTCCATGAGGCACCCAACACTCAAATCTCTTGGCTTTCAAGTACTGTGGTACTACTGCTGTTGTATTACTATTCCCCCCCACACCTCCAAGAAACATCCTTTCCCCAGGAGTAGAAAGCCGATTTCTGGCTTGTTTTTCCCCAGTATCCTTTTCCCAGCATCCAGATGCAGATGTGTAAGGAAGTAGCACAATCTCCCCTTCACCCCTGCTTTCTAGTTTCATTAGGTCAATTATACTGTTATTTTAGCTGGTTTATGCCTGTTGTAAGTCCCTTTCCTTTACCGATACATGCAAAGAATGTAAAAGGCCATTTGCTTTCCCAGGGTGTGCTGGTGTGGCAGAATGAATCCCTGAGTTTTCTGCAGGGTTTTAGCTGAATTTACCTGGGTTAGAGGATATTGCTGGTGCACGTGGGGAGGTACTGACTGCTGCAGGTACAGGCTCAGGTACTGGGAGAGGCTGGACTGGGCACAATCTCAGCCTTGTAGCTGCTGAGCTGCCTGCCTGTCAGCACTGCTGTGGGGTGCTGGAAAACCTTCAGTACTTGGTGTGCCCACAGCAGAACGACTGCTGACCTTGGTTTCGTTTCCCTGGGGAGGCACGAGGGGTCTTGACTCTCCATTGTTAAGTCTTGACACATGAAAGATACAAAGCCTTTTTGTCATCATTTGCACCTGTGAAGAGTGTGAATGGCCATAGCAATGTGATAATGAATTGCACTGAGTGCAGAGTGATTTGTATGCCATGGCAGCATGTCTAATCCATAAATCTAGAGCCTGCATGTCTTGGCTTCTCCTGGCTCAGAAAGCTACACATCACAGATACTTTCTTGCTCCACTGGCCTGCTAAGGATCTGCTGTACTGCTGAAGGGAGAACTGGCTTCCTTTCTGAAGGGAGGGACTGTCCAAGGCTTCACAGTGACTTCAAAAGGGAAGCAGTGCTGAAAAATGCAAAGATAAATGCCAGCCATTAAGATGCTTTACAAATTGCTTAATAGTATCAAGGCCAGTCCAACACCTGGGCATGCAGAATTAGGCTACCAGGCCTGCCAGACAGGCTGCTGCAGTGCCAGAGGTTCACAGTGCTTCCAAGCAGCTCCTGTCTCTGAAAGACACTGGAAACCAAACCAAAACCGAAGTGTGTTTGCAGCCTCCACTGACGCAGAGCTCCTAATCTGAGGTGCCTGAAAAGCAGGTCAGCACTTCTGGAATGAAGGACGAAATGGTTGATAGATGACACTAGGGAAGGTACACTGATTCTTCCTTCTTTTAAATGCCCTGTTTTCCACCACATGGTGATGCTTGCATGCTTTGTAGAGTAAAAAGAAGTCTTGAAAGCAAAGCAAGCTGATTTTGGTGCTTTGAGAATTTTAGCCTTGAATCCCCCAGAGAACCATTTTTTCAGTCTCCGTACCTTATGGTGATAATGGTTATGTTTTGCTTCACGTTTGCTGCAGGTGCTTGTTTAGATTATGTATTATTGACATCTGGGAACCTACCCTTGTTGTTTTAAATAGACTTTCATAGTTTCTGACTTCTATGTAGGATGAAAAGATCACATTTTTACGCATACAAGAACAACTTATCCACTGTAGGGCTTGGTCACAAGGAAACAGGCCCATTCTATGCAACAGCTGGAGATTAAGCGCTGCTTATAGGTCATATGGAGGAAAGGTCTGGAGAAGCATGGCATATCCCTGTCACACACAGTCACATCTGTATGCTATGCATGTGCCCAAGTGGGAATGTTCAATAGATGCCCTGGTGGCAGCCTGATGTGGGATTTGTTGCATTGCTTACAAATTGAAGAAGACATTTTCATGGTCATTTATGTAAGGCTACCTGGCATTCTTCAAACCCCTAATTTCCCTTCAGGATTGAAGTATACAGGACACCCCAGAGAGAGTGCCAAGAAAAGCAATGCTAATGCTACATCATGGGACATCTTGTCTGTCCTAAGGTACATGGGAGAAGAACTATTTTACAAATATTTATAAATGGGATTAATGGGATTTACTTTTTTTTTTCTTAATATATGTTTGCATATGAAAACAGGCTCCTAAGCCTGATTTCAGAGGGCTTTAAATGGAGAGCACACAGTCTAACTTAACAGGTTTCCACAAATAATTAGTTGTCTTGGATAAATGTCTTGAAAACAACAGGTTACAGTGTTAAAGTTTATTCTGAAGATAATATGTGCAGTTCGTTCTGGAGATACTGTATGTCTAGAAAAAGGTATATGTTCCGTATGTTCCCTGGAAGGACAGATTAGAGCACTGCTAGAGGACATAAAAGATTTGTTTTATTAAAAAAAAAAAAAAATCACCCTTTTAAATCTGCAAGTAACTTTTTTGCTGTTTCTTTATATGCTTCATGATCTGCTTCTGCTCTGAAGTGTTTGTAACTATTGAGAACAGAATATGCTGGGAGGCATTGCTTTATGTTTTCACAGGGGAGGATTAACCTGAGAGTTATGAAATCAAACTGTAAAGAATGCCTTCTATGGATACCTAATGGTTTAGGCTTTAGCACTGATCTACGGTCCTCCTCTGTAAGAGCTGATAACCACTTCTAACCTGCCCTGTCTTAGTGCTTTGATGCCATACCAGTGTCATCCATTTTGCATGAAAACAGAGCTCATTGCATTAAAGACAGTCTCGGGAGCCGTTATCCATATTGACATGTAATTTGAGTTTGCTCAGAAGAGGGCAGCAAGTAGCTTTTAATCTCCTGCTTGCTTTTACTGGTAAAATTGATGTGAGATGTGGGCCTGGGAGAGGATGAAGGCAAGTGTGATGTGTGTCTGTGTGTCTGCCCAAAGAGACTAAATGAATGTCTGAACTTAGTTGCCCAACCAGCAGATACAGCTTTTTTTTAACCTGTAATTACTAGTTTACACAGCCACTTTCATGGTGGCATTCCAAAACATCAGACTGAAACAGAGCGGGGAGGAGGGTGGGCATTGTCTTGGTACGTCCATAATGGAAATAGTGTTGGTTCTCTGTGGGGTGTTTAATCTGATGAGCTTTGGAGGGGTGAAACCTACCCCTTGGTAGGTGGGTGGAGTGGGAGGTAAAAAACCTTGCCTATCATCACTGAGTGGTGAGAACACTGAGTTTCTGCTGGCATGCCTGCTGGAGATGGGAAGGTGTCTGGAGGATAGGTAGAAGGTATGTGCTCTGAGAATACCCCAGGGCTAGGAAGGACAGAGGTGCAAGAACAACTCAAAGTTATTGGGGCTGGTTCTATGCATCCATGGGACAGAAAATGCAGAGGCTAAACAGGCAAACATGGAAGCACCCAGGGAATATAAATGCCTTTGCACTGGGAGGAGCTGTGAGGAGCTGGTGTGGACTGAAGTACTGTGAAAAACTGACATCTCCTGTTCCAAAGCATAGGCCTTAACTTGGTTCTCTCTCATAGGATACAATATGTCTGTGCCTGTGTTTGGGGAGCTTTTTTCAGCAGGGGCTTTTACCGCCGGCATTCTTAAGCTCACCAAGAGATGATGTGGGTGCCCATGCTTGCTCTGCATCTCCATTACCTGATCTTTCAACACAGTTTTAGCAAGCTAATTTTTTTCCCAGGAAGAGGCTTTAATTCCCTCCCATTGATCATGGCCAAAGAAGAGAGCTCAAATGCAGATTTTATTCCAGAAACAATGCTCCCCTTATGTGCTGTGTCATGATCTCTGTGAATGAACCTGCTGGTGAAATGAAGGCTTTTCCCCAGGCTGTTTTGTACCTTTCTCAGGTGAATCTTCTTGTTAGATCAGCTGCCTGGATTCCTGCAGGGAAAGAGAAGGGAAGTAAAGCATAAAATCTTTGTTCCATGGGGACATGGGGACAATACGACAGTCAGTGGGACTTGGGCTTTATATCTAGTTTCCATAAATCCCCATGTGCTGCAGTGAAATTGTCCACGTTAAAGCCTATGAAGCACAGGGAAGTTTCCTTGCACAGCTGTACATGTTTTTCTGTCTTGTAACACTTCGAGTCCAGTCCAAAGACTCTGCCCTGAGCTGGCTGTTCGCTTCAGACCAAAAGTGGCGTCATCTTTCTTGCCTCATTCTCAGCTCTGCTGTGAGCTGCTGCCTATTCTGTTGATACCTGTTCTTGCCACCTCTCAGAGTGCTGTCGGCATTTCTGAAGTTGTACATAAAACATAGCTTGCCACTTTCCCATGTTTGGTCCTTTGCCAGCCAAGCTGCACCATAACCATCAAACTGATTAATTTGATGATCCAGTACAGAAGGCTTTGAAAGTGAGACACTGGTGTTCTTGGTCACTTCCTCTCCTCTTGTCCTCCCTGCCACTGTCCATCAAGAATGGCATTTTAATGATCCCTTAGCTGCCTTTCCTCTTTTCCTGAGATTTTCAAGAGTGCAAGAAACAGTGTTGTCATTTCTGTGCTGCCTACCCCTAAATGAAGGGAACTACCTCCAAGTGCTGTGCCTGAATTTCAGTGTGCAAATTCCCCTGCAGTTTCCTACAGTGCTTCAGGTAGAGTGTTTTATATCTGTCCATTGCTGGTTCTTGGCCTGAGGAAAATGAGAGGAAATTGAGATGAAAGTTGGGCACTGTATCCCCTAAACTTGTTCCAGTGTTAATTAGTAGCTGTGAAAAAAATAGCATATAATTTCAATCCCTGTTTGTCTCTGAGTTTCCAACATTCCTACCTTGCTTTGCGTTTATCTGTAGATGTCTATGGGGCCCCATGTGCTAGGCACTCTACGTTCCCAGGGATGGGAAATTGTGAAATCCATGTGGGATGGGAAATTATCTCAGATGTTTCCCATCTCAGACAGGGAAAAAAAGTCTATCTTGGAAACAATTCAGCTGAAACCCAGGGCATACAGCTGGTGCATTCATCTTCATGCTTACCCTCCTGCCTACCAGCAACCCACTTGACTTTCTAAATGAAAAATTCCTCTGGTTGAAAATTGGAGCTTCAGTATTTGTGAAGCTGAAAGCAGGCATCTAAACAAGTCCACTGATTTATAGATACATTTTTTTAAATCCATGTTTTAAAGACAGATGCTTATACCAACTGTTCTTTGGTCTTGCCAAGTTGGGGGATTCATATTAAAATAATAATTTGCTGAATGGTTTCTACCAGCTTTGTATCTTGCACAGTGAAGGGGTTCCGTCTGCTGAAGTGTCTTTCATTGTACATAGTGAGACAGCAGAGGAACAGAAAGAGGAGAATAGGGTAAATGATCTATGATTGCAGGACTACCAGTGACCTCGTGGCTTAGTGGGCTGCTGCTGTTGGGAAGTGGCTTATGGTCCTATCTGGAGCCAAGCTTCTGTGGCATCAATCTTCCTGAAAGAGGCTGGGTCCTGCCTAAGATACAGCTTTATTTTTGCTTTGCTGTGCAAGTGGATCCACCTTATGGAAGCTGTGCAGGACATGACAACATCTGGGGTTTCTCCAGCAGAAGACTTGTTGCTCAGAGGCTGAGAGTTTATTAACCACAGCCATCCAGCAGGTCTTGGAAGGACTCCCAGGACCCCTGGAGGTGCTGAGCTGCATGTGTTGACATACTGGGAGTCCAGCGGCTGCTGTGTTTCTCTTATTTCAAAGGAAATGTCAATCAGAGAGGGGACATCTCAGTTGGGAAGCAGCTGGAGTGCATATCAAACAGGACCTTTTGCTGGGGTACGAGGGCAGGGAAGGAGGCAGACTCTTGGATGGAAGGGAGCAGGCAGTGATCCTGATGGCTGATGCAGCACAGAGATGGTCTGGCATTAGTGCAGTCAAGAGTCATTGGCTTTCAGCCCACTGCAAGCAGGCTGCAGCCTTAGAGGTGCTGGGGTGACATCTCCTTGGGCTGTGCTGTGGTGGCTGGTAGGAGAAGTGGGTGAGATGCAATGCTGATCTCTGGTGCTGCACACTTAACAGCTTCACCCTGCCAGTTCCCTGCCTCCCTTGGCACCAGCAAGGTGTAAGGTACCTCAGTACTGAAGTAGGTTGGTACGGAGCTGGACATACTTGCCCAGGCCAAGTGTGTAAAGCTGAGCGGTCCTGTGGAACTGCTCTCCTTCCTGTTGTTAGAGTCAGCAGGAGCCTTGTGTAATTTGTGCCATGGTTTTAACGACTACTGATTAGGAAAGATAACTTACTACAGTATGGGGTGCTATTTTGTATCTTTCTCTGGCGCACTTCTTAATGCTTAGGCCATGAGTGGATTCACCAGTGCTCCCCATACTGAATGAGACAGGCTGTTCTCCACCTGGCAGTTGCAGGGTTGGACTGATGCCACAGAGAGTTAACCAGGGCTGCTGGAGGGCGTTGTGGCTGGGCTGTCCTCACTATCTGTCCAGGATGGCCAACACTAACCCATCCTCTGGTCTTCCCAGAGCAAGGACGGTCTGAGCTGAATGTTACAAAGATGAATTGCGCCCTGGCATGCATGTGAGAGCATTCATTGCTAACTGTGTATTTGCTGTTGTGAACTGCCTGGAAATGTTTCCTTGTTCAGCTAGGGAGGAAGAACCTCACTGTAGAGTTTATATAGCATCAGTGCTACCAGTGGTCAAAGCAAGCTGACAGCAAGCAGCACACAGGATTAAGTCTGTTCATATGACCAAGAAAACG
The DNA here is from genome assembly GCA_009867235.2 of Psittacus erithacus. NCBI lineage: Eukaryota > Metazoa > Chordata > Aves > Psittaciformes > Psittacidae > Psittacus > Psittacus erithacus. Next base: position 137,264 of record WYDI02025855.1, on the reverse strand, counting down.
ACCAGGAGTGAGCAGAAAAAAGGGCTAGACCTAATGGGCAGTTTCCTGGCAAAAGGAGCTTGATCTGGGCTGATTACTGAGTATTTACAAATGCTGAAAAAGTTATTGCCTACTGACTTGGCCTAATTGTATCTTCAGCAATTCCTACAGATGGGGAATGAGTGGCAAGAATAATAGAGGAGGGAGGATCTGGTTACATGCTTGGAGAGGAATGCCAGGATTTCCTTGCCTGTCTTGGCACTGGTGTTTTGCTCCTCCTGCCTTGCCCTCCTACCTTTCTGGCTAATCCAGCCTTGGTTCAGAGTCCAGCACTACAGGAAAGGGAGGCTCTTCTGTTGGAGTTGCTGCACCCAAGTCAGTGTATGCCAAGCTGTACATAAAATAAAGCATAAAATATATTGGAGCTGCTGCACTTAAGCTTGCAATGGAGAGAAAAACAGCAGAATTTGTGGGCTGCCATAAGACACCCTGTAGCTTCTCAGCAAAGCAGCTTTTGTGAGGACTTTGAGCAGAAGGTGAAAGCTGAAGTCTATTTTATTGAGTAGGGTTATCAAGGAACTGAATCTAGAAAGTTAATCTCGGAAGTATGCTAAGTTTGAACATCTGTAAGTACTTTGAGATTTGTGAGTGAAAAATTCTAGGCAAAAGGAGAGGATGTATCTGTGGTTCAAAGCAGGGGCAAGGGTATACCTCCTGCCTATAGCTTGGCTATGCAAAAACTTCTGAAAAGCTATTTCGTTGCTTTTGAAATACATTTGACTGCACTAAGTGGTATGGTGTTCTCAAAATGTTTTCCTTGGCTTATCCAGTGCCTCCTGGCCTCTATTTCTCCTCTTTTCCTTCCCTATTCTTCACAAACAATTCAGTTTGAACCTTACTTTACTTTGTTTAGGTTTAGCATTTCCCTCAAGTATTTAAGGCTATGATACTTATCTTGAGTAGCAAGCCAAGGAATCACAGAAATTCTGTGTTAATGTCTCATTCTCCTTTTGATACACAGGCTTCCTGGAGCAGATTTGTAGCTCCCCAGCTGCTGCTTATTCCATCCTAACACAGCATAGAGGATTTGGTCTGTTACCTCTTGGATGGAGAGACATCTTAAAATAGCACCAGGCATTGTTCATCCTTTTGCCTATCGTGTGATGAACCTGCTGGTTTAGGAAGTGTGGGAAACATACTTAGTAAAAATTAAAATATCATCATCAGATCTCAGAGGGATTTGCCAAGCTGGATACCAGTTGCTGCACCTACAGCAAAGATGGAGAAACTGAAACAGAGTTTTGGGATGTGCCTGCTCTCACAGAGCATGTTAGCAGCAAATCTGGGATTGAACATCCCTGCATCTCATATCAGCTTCCTGGGAAGCAGGAAGGAAGGTTTTCCAAGGTGGCTATCTTGCATGTAGCTCTTCCTCACTTTCTTCTCAATTGATTTGCACACTGCAGAAGAGGGACCGTGTTCCCTGTTCCTCATGGTTCAGTTAATCAGCAAGCTCTTTCTAGATTTCAGTAGGTCTGAGCTTGGAAGAGCTGGTGTTACTGCTGACACCAGAGTCTTGAGGGCAGTGTTTGACTCCAGGCTCTGTGCTTCGATGGACAGTTGCTGCCACCTCACAGAAGTCACTTGTAAAATGCTGCTATGAGTCTTCTCAAATATACAAATCCTGGGTGTTACAGGAATGACAGGGAACAAGAGCATTTTTTTGATGTGTGGTGCAGTTGGGAGCTGGTATATTGGGAAGCGATCTCTAACTTTGGTCTTGTTGAGCATGAAATGTATGTATCCTGCAGTCTGGCAAGGTGCAGAATTAGCAGTGGGAACAGAGGTGTCCAGTCCTAAACACACTTCCCTCAAGTGTGCGCAGAGATGTGGGACAGTGTCCCCTTTCAGTGTGCAAGGGAAGCCAAATCTTGCTTTTATCAAGTCTCTGTGGCCTTGGAGTAACATGATTTCTCTCTGCTATGCTGCAGGGATGCACTCGGCTACCCTACTTGTGAACCACAACAGCCACTGAAGGATGTGTCTTCGAGCCCTCAGCCATTTTTCCTGGAGGCTGCTACTCAAAGGCACTTGTGAAGCTCAGAGAAGGGAAGGCAGAGTGCATGCCTGCCCCATAAGATAATGTGTCTCCACCTACGTCTGGCATGGCTGTGTTTTTCTAGCTCTTTTGTGGTTTTGTTGTTCTCCCCTTGCACCCGCAAGACCCTGGTCTGGCTATAACAATTGGGTAAATCTTTCTTGTGTTCCTCCCGCAGGACCCAGGCACAAGCCCAGCCAAACTTTTCATACATGTCTGCAGATGGACCTTTGCCCCTATGGTTTGCCTGTCCCCCTCTTCACCCATGGACAGGCACTCCAGTGCATGAAGTGGACATTTTCCAGCCCTGAGCTGCCAGAGTTAATTAACCTTCTGCTAAGGCCAGGCCAGTCTTTCTGGGAAACTAGATCCATTGGGCTGTGCATTCCACAAGCTTCAGTTTGCCTGGCGTCTCGTGTATCTGTACAGGAAAAATCCATTTCTTCCTCCATATACTTGTATTTTTAGGACTGGAGGAGGATAAGCTTTGTAAAGGGAGAAAGGATTGAGTTCCCCAAGTCTTCCTGCTGTCAGCAGCTACCAGGAACTTGCCATGGGAGAAAACCATCCTGAAGCTGCTGGAGATGCCTTGGCTCTTCCTGGGCAGAGGATGCGCACATGCAGTTTTCCTCATCTCTGAGAAAGAGCAAAGTCTCTCCTTTGTTTGAGCTGTTTTTGCATAAGGCAGCTGCTACGATTTCCTAGAAACTGCTTGGCAAGACTGGTCATCATGTTGCTTTCCAGTTTAGCCCTTGTCCTCTCTCTTCTAGCAGGCCTGCTCCACTTTCAGAGGAAAGCACAAGATTCTCCTCTGGGCTCTGTTTAATTCATGTGGTACTACTGGACAAATCCCTACAGAATTATGTTTTTAATGCTGTTACCCTTTTGAGCCATGGGGCCCAATTCCCTTCTGTGCCTTGAGGTCCTTGAGATACTGTTCTCCAAACAGCCTGTGGAGACAGAAGTCAGGGATTGACTGGACTGTCTCTGAAATACTCCAGAATCCAGTGGCTGAGTTCTTGGGGAAAACTGTAGAGATGAGTGTTGAATTCTTCCCTGGTTGATCTTTATATAAACGAAACACCCCTTTTGCACTATCCCCAGTGCATCTGTGTGTTTTCAGGCTAGTACCACCTGCGTCACTGTGCTTCATCTCAGTATGGGATAGTGCTGGTGCCAGAGGGAACAAACACTGGGTTGTTTGGTCTCCCAACATACACATGCCTGGCTCCCTCTGGTATCATGCTGCATAAGGCCATTTATCTCCTCCTCTGTGGGGCAAAATGCTCCCTTCCAAAACACTCTAATCAAGCAGAATGCTGGCCAGACCTGTCCCCGTTAACTGAGCCTGTCTTTCCTTGTCAGAAAAAGAAGTCTAATCGTGCTGTCTTCCAAAAATAATAATTAAAAAGTATAAGCTTGCATGAAAGCGCGTTATGCTCTGGAGAAAAAAAGATAGGGACCTTTTTGAGTGGTGCTGAGGGCAGGATACAGAAAGTTGTTTGCTTAATGTGAAAAAAGCCAGAATTTACCTGCACGGTCTGCTCCTATTTGGATAGAGGCTATGAATCCCCCCTTTCCCATCTAGTGCTGTGAGTGAGTTGCAGTAAATCAGGGGAAGCTGAGAGAGGATTTTTTGTGTGTGGGTTGGTTGTTTTTTAAAGGGCCTTGATTGTCCAGCTATTTTTCTCCCTTGGTGCCGCTTCACGCCACTTCTGACTTTGATTAATAGGTCTCTGAATAAAATGTTAATGTAACTAGGGGTCCTTGGCCCAGCCCCCCTGCCCTCTATGCTGTGCTCCAGAAATATCAGAGAAAACACACAGAGGTTTTGTCTCCCTGCAGAGCACTTGTAGCTTTTGATTAATGGGTGGAAGGGCCCAGCTCCAGGTTTGTGGCATCTCTCCCGACTGGAGAAAAATAAGCAAAAAGTCACCAAACATGACACAGAGAAGGAAAGTCCCAGGAGCTGCAATAAGAAGAAAGAAAGGAGAGAGAGTAGCTTATAATTCAAGATGTACCCCACTTTAAGCCTTGGTATTTGTGAGTCTGAGTTCAGACCCTCATCTCCATTTTAACCTTTCTTTATAATGAGCTCAGACCATGTTGCTGGATTCAGCAGTTTCCAGGCTCTGGGATGTCTTAACTTCTAATATCTGCATCAATAAGCTACTTCACACATTGCCCTGGGCTGACACTTCATGTGCATGTGTTAAGAGTGGTTAAGATGGCTTAATAAAAAAATGAGACCTTACACTTCAAACAGAACACGTTTCCCCTCTTCCCCTTCAAACTCTTGCCCATTCTTTGAATCAAACTTCTTTTGGAGCTTCTGAAATTATCAGAAACATGTGTTTCATTCCTGTTTTCTGGCCAGTACTGAATTCAGAAAGGCTGTTCTTGTATTACTTTCATGTGGAAGCCAGACCTTTGGAAATTTGCTTGATTCCTCAAGGTGAATGATTTTGTAGAACTATGCATACAAGAAGCTGCTCATGCAAGGGCTTGTCTACATGAGGTAGTTAGGCTAGAGTGAGTCAGGAAGTCAAACTGAGCTACTATGTTAGTCTGAAACAAGAGTCTACTGCAGGGCTCATCAAAAACAATATTCCTGAGGCAAGCCTCAAGTAATGGTGTAGGATACCCAAAAAGCATGAAGGAGAGTGAAGAGTGGTATGTGTACCATCTTACAGCTCCCTTCCCTTGCAGAAGTTCTGTGGAACTGTTATGCCCTGCTATGTTTGCCCATTTTGTAATGGAGAAATTGGAGCAGAGCTTGCATCACTTAGTTGCTGATCACAGAGCTGGAAGATGCAGGCTGAGCTGTAAGGTATGTGGGATTTCTCGTATGTGCCCCCAGTGTCACAACACTCAAACTAGGGGAAGCTCACACCATTGAGAAAAGACGTGGGGGGGGAAAAGGTGTGTGTGGGGAATTTTACCTGAATATTTTAAGCCGGTGTTTTTTTGGTCAGAACGTGTAAAGGGCTTTAATTTGGGCAGGTGCAATACTTCTTTATGCCAAGCAACGTCCTGCATCCTCAGCTACTACAGAAGTCTTTCAATTGACAAAAATCAACCGTGGTATCAAGAGATTTAGTCTTTCTTCACCTGGCACCATGTGGGATAAGGACAGTCACTGTATGGCCTTTCTTCTACTCTTGGCATCTCCCTGGAGGCCTTGTCAGTCCTTGATGACCTGTCATCCAACTCACTCGACAACTGACATGCCTGGAGGATGCAGCCGTCCCTGCTGACAACAGCTTTGTTTCCCACGTGATGGATGGCTTTGTGGGCCAAGCCTCATCATTGTCCCCTCGCCTGTGGCCTTGCTTCAGTGATTCTTATCTCTACCCTGGGCATCCACTACCTGTAGCGAAGGTGAGCAGTTGCCAGTGCTGCGCCTTCTCCTTGGGTGCCTCTCCAGGAGTGGGGTGGAGGGAAGGACAACAGGCATCCCCTCGAGATTGAGTGGAACCAAACTGTGCTGTTTACCCAGGCCTGTGTGGCATTTGGCTTTTATCTGCAAGGGGAAGGCAGATACGAGGGATTCTTTTCGTTAGTCAAACAGTCAGTTGTATGGGCATGTGGAAGAGCTCGTGTAATTACCATTCTCCAGCTCTCACATCCTTATCTTGTAAATCACCAATCCATCACAGCCCTCCTCCTTGTATTGTTCTATAATTAACTGAACAAACTACAGGAGCATTGTCATAGCTTCCCATTTACAGAGGAGGGACAAAGACTTGAAGGAAGAGTTCAGTCCTTTTCAGCTTTTTTCCTCCTCTCCTGAACCCTTTTTTTTTTTTTTCTGTATCTTCTGCTCCATCTCATGACTCTAAAGATGTCTCACCTGCTTCTCTGAATGAGCACTTATTTGCAAACCTACAATCAGCACAGAAACAGCAACCACAAAAGGACAGACTCAAGGATTTTAACCCTTCTTGTTCCTTTACAGATGTGTGCAGGTACGCTCACTCCTTCCCTCTTGTAAGGAGCAGCTCAGTTCTGAACAGACTTTGGACCCTCTGCTAGTGAAAATAGGCTGCAGTTGCCTCATCCATTCCTTCATGATAACATGCTGGGGATTTAGTTCCTAGCAAACAGTCTGCTAATGAGTTAGACAATCCCTGGGGCTGGATTATGAGCTGCAAGGGATATGGAAGATTTCCAAAGGGTGTGGTAGTGCAAAGATTTGAGGAGTTACTGATACTTTGGTGTTACTGACCCAGGAGCAGATTTTGGCTCAGAGCATGAAGATCTACTATTCTTCTGTATTTGAGGTGTCAGGTATATCTACTGGATGAAATGTATGCCCTTATGTTCTGGAAGGCCAGGCCGTAACAAAACCCAACATTGCTTATTTAATCTCCATCTCTAAAATCTTCTTTTCCAGCTCTTGTGAGCTGTAAATTAGACCTGTCCATCCCTTGGAAACTCTGGAGAAGTGACCTGAGGCTGACCTCTAAGCCATGAGGGCACTTCTTAATGCTACCTGCATCCCAGTGACCAGGTCACCTGTATTAATATCTGAGCACATTGTGGTTCCCTCTTGTGAGGCCAGTGGAATGAAGGGTATCTAAGCTCTGCTTGGAAAAAGTCTTTGCCACTTCAGTACATTTGAATGGAAAGGGGAAGACCTGTTCATGTTTATTTTACTGCCCCTTTTATTGGCTTGATTTATAGCCTGAGGCTGTGAGTTAATTGAGGTCTAGTCCAGGAAAGGGCACCTGGGAAGGGGAGGTGCTGCAGTGCCACCAGAGGGAAAACACCCAGGAAAGTGCTTTTATAAAGCACAATTTGTTGCTGTGTGACAGCAAGCCAAGATCTTGCCACCAGAACAGGTTGCTCTGGCTCAAGAAACACCCTTAGCTCACTGTGGGTGGCAAGGACCAAAGGGGCAGAGGTTAACCAAGAGAAGGTGCTTCTTCTTGGTGTGCCCTTCATTAAAGCATCCTCCTGCCTGTCTCTTATGGATGAAACCTAGTCACCTGTATAAGTGCGACCTGTCATCGCCTTCTCTAATGGAGACCTGATAGGGATGTTCCCATAGCCTGAAAGCGGTTACCTTTCAGTGCACACCTCCTGGACCTGCAGAGCAGATACCAAGGAGCAGAGCTCTTACCCAGGTCAGCTGGCTCCAAACAGGTCTGGGAAAGGGGCTTCTTCAGCCCAGTGCCACTCCAACAAAGAAAGAGAAAATAATAGTACTGTGGGTGGCCAAGGGCTAAGCCTATTGTAAGCTGGAGGGTGGCAGATTGATCTGGAGTGCTGGTTCACCTTTTTCTGTGTGGGAAACAGTGGTGTGACTCTGGGGTTTGCACAGTCCCTTAGTGCAGGTGCTCTGACAGCTCCTGAGCAGTTAGGTATGGAACGAGCTGGACCTGAAAGGTTGCCAACATCTCTGCTTGTTCTGATGTAAGAGGTTATGAACACCATGTGCTGTCCCTCCAGAAGCTGTGCTAACAGAGCAGTGTTTCTATCGTGTAACATCCCTAATAGGCTGGGGGCAAAGTGACAGCACCTTCTTTTCCCGGGCTGGCTCTGCCACGAACACATATGCCACTCTTTTTCCTTTCAGCTATTTATAGTGTGTGTGTATCATAAATAGTATTATGCAGCCATTATGTTCTTCACAGGGAGAACTTCCCTTGCCCTGGGAAAGCCTTTTTAGCCTGATTTGTGCCAGGGAGAGCAAAGGGGGTAAGATGCTGTCTGATGAACTGTGAGGCTTCCTTCCCTTCCTAGGCTTGCATGGAGCATGTCTTCATTCCTAGTGCCCAGCCAGTCCTTGAATGGCTGGTTCAGTAAATTCCAGCTGAATGGGATGGAGCAGCTATGTGCTGCAGGTATGGAATCAAAAGCAGCTGAACTTGTTGAATGATGAATATCTCCAAGTCCTTAGTTTATGTTACTAAAAGGGATCACCTAGCCATTCTCTCTCCTTCCACGTAGTGCTATGCTAAAGTTTGGTAAGGAAGGCTGGGTTTCTAGGGATAGGCAATATCCTTTTTCAGATAAACTGATACAGCCAGGAAAAGCAGAAAAGCTTTGGATCCATGAACCCTTAAAATCTGAGTACAACCTCAATAAGCTTTTCCATCTGTACGATAGATGATCTCATTTCTGGGCCTCAGAGTTATAGTTTGGTGATTACTTTCTTTGTCTTGCATAAGCTTGGTACTGAGCACTGTAGATCAAATCCCCTTTGCAAGAAGCACATCTTGCAAGTGCCTCTTGTTCTTTGAGTCCTAGTTGTATTTGCTCTGTGATAAAGTTGTGCCTTGTTTGTTTGCTTTCAACTACTTTGCGCTGCCTTTTTGGAGGAGCCCGTTTAGAAAGAGGTCTTGCTGTAAGTAAGAATCAATTTAATAACTTAAATTTTGTCTGAATAGTGAAAAGCAATGTTGAGATCAGCCAGGCCAGAGTGAGCAGAGCATGTTGATCTTGGCATATTGCTGCACTGGCCCTTTCCCTGCTCCAGAGAAAAGATCCAGAATTCAAAGGCTGTCACACCATTAGCACAGAGCCCTCTTCCTCTCTCCTCATCCCCTTCATCAGCCTCATGGGGGAAGCTGCCTCGCCAGGCATAGCAGCAGTCTCCAGGCAGCCCTTGCTTTTCCACCCAACCTGCAGTGAAAACCTGAGCCCAAAGAAGGCTGCAGCAGGGTGCTGCTGGACAAGGCAGCCCCACTGGCCCCGGTGAGGCTGAACCTCCCAAATTCTTAGCCTGCTGGTCAACCCATTGGAGTTCAGCAGGGATCCATGTTCCTAATTCATCACCAGCTGATGTGATCAGGAAATAAAAAGAACAATTTACCTTTCATTTCTCCTGTGCAATGAGCCCTTTTCTTCAAGCCATCAGCCCTTTTATCTAATGCCATCAGAGTGGCCACAGTATAGCTTGTTTTCATCTGTCTCTGGGCATTGCTTGAACTTTCAGGGCCCTTGTTTAGCCCCAGTCAGATAATCCCCTCTTTCACTTTGAACAAACAGAGTGCTCCTGGGCTGCACTGCTCTTCCCCTGCCCCATTGTAGTGCAGGAATACAGGGGTGATGCACTTCAGTATGTGCCGAGGGGACTGTTCATTGAAGACAAACCCACAGATGCTGGTGATTTTTTACATACCTCTGCTCAGCTCTGCTTTTGCTGGCTGGAGAGGGGCTGGGAGTGATAGGGATGCTGAGGTTCAGAGCAGCACTCACAGCCATCCCATGTGCATGATTTTATGGCGACCATGTCATCCATTTGCAGTTGTGTGGCTGTGTGGGGTACCCGATCAGGCTGGGGAAAGAAAGGAAAGGAGTTTCCTACGCCAAGGGATGGTCTGTGCGTTGCGTTTGAGGCCTTCTGACACAGGTTAGCAGAGGTTGGGAGTCTTCCCCTCTCTGCTCCGATCAAGCTAATTTTCCTCCCGCTGGTCGGCAGAGGGCACCAGTAACCTGGATAGAACCGTTGAGATGCACTTGCTCTGCTGCTTCCAGAGCCGAGCAGGAGAGGAAAAAGGGACGTCCTACTCTGATGCAGATTTCAATGACATTTGGATGGAAACCTCTCCCAGCTGGATCTTCCCTCCAGTTGCTTATTCCAGCCAGCCAGTCTGGGGGAATGGCTTCAGGGGCTGTTCCCACAAAAAGGATTCTCTGAATCCCATTGCCTGCCCACTGGGGCTTGTGCACTCAGACTGTGCCCTGCTCATCTTTGCTGCTAGTGTCTGAAGCAAATGTTGACAGGGTCAGTGGCTGGATTGGATCCTTCTGCCTTTACTTCATGCTTCAGGTAGTCTGGAGATGTTTTTCAGGGGGCACATTCCCAGATCAGGGTGCAACTCTTCTGCATTTCCCTGTGTGAACTTCCTTTAGATCTGGACAGGCAATTTAAGAGTTAGCACTGGCTGTATGAGCACTTCCTACTTAACCTTTGGTTGGCTTTTTCAGACCCCATCCCAAGTCTGACCATCACAGCTCTGCTAGAAGTGTTTACTGTTTGCTGGAGACACAGATGAAAAAACACAGGCAGTGCCGCAAGCGCAGCTTTGAGGCCAGACATGCTGCACTGACTGGCACTAATGACATTCCTTATAGCCTTCTTGCCCTGGTTTTAAAAGCGTGTGGTATCTGAGAAAACATTCCTTTTGCCTTGTTTTTGCTACATCTGAGACTCATACTTCCCTCATGGCCTGCTGAACATCTTGTTGTACAGCCTTTTTAATGCAGGATCTGACTCCACATTGCATGTAATCAAGCTGCTGCAAAGACAAACCTATTTCCCTTTTCTCTGGTCCCTCCTTTTCACTAGATCTAAAACATGTAATTGCAGGGAATGTTGATAAAAAGCTAAAAAGAAGTAAGTTTTCTCTTTTTTGCTGTAAATTATTTTCCCGAGAGCAGAACAGTGGAGAGTGAAGCCAGATTCCCTTTTCATTTCAAACTGCTTGGCAAGTGGTGTGTAGACAACCTCACCATCCTTCAGTGTGATCCAAATGAAGCAGTCCAACCTTAAGCGTTCAAACCAGTTCTGTCGGGCTTAGTTGCTTCCAGCATGTTCGTGTCAGAGAGGCATGTTTCAGTACACCAGCTGCAGTGGAACTAGTGATGATATTGCACACTTTCTAAGTTATTGTCACAACTACCTTCTAAACTGTTTCATGTATGTTAGTCTGGAAGAATGGCACCAATTTTAGCAGACTTATTCCAGGTTTGCATTCTGTAACTGAGGTTGGGGTCAGGCTGACTGATGTCTCAGCTTTTGTTCCTTCCCATTTTAATTCCATCTGTTGCTTTCTTAAATGTAGTTGATCAAGGATGAGCAATGAGTCATACAGGAAAGTCTTATGCACCTGCTCATATATGTCACCTAAATCCCAAATCAGATCTGTCAGGTTCTTGATTTTTCTCATTCATTCATTTCTATGTACTGTTTATCGTGGTTTAACCTTGGCCAGCAACTTGAACTAGAAAAGCAATAGAGGCTGGAAGGCTACAATAAAGCCATTTCTCAGATGTTTCTTTTTCCATATGGAAATGTGGGAAAGGCGCTCTATTAGAGGTTATTTCTTTCTAGTCTTCTGGAGTGTTCTTCCTCAAGCAGTACAAGCATAATGTAACTGACTTTGAGTTATACTGGCTGACTAAAACAAGGAAGATTTGGCTCAGTGCTGAAAATGACAGATGAATTTGTAACTGTATTTCATCACTATTGATATTGACATGCTATTTAATTTATGTAAGTAAGGAGTCTTTCTACCAGTCAGTACAGAAGTGTTTATCTCAAATTCATTGATTACATATAAATGCTGGACATCTATAAAAGTACATTCCCAGAATTGAATTAGAGATGTTTCTGTAAACTCCAGAAGACAGTAGTGCTTCTGGAAATATATAGAGCTGGTGGGTTGGAGCAGTGAGTTTTGAAATATGGTCTGTATAGATCTACTGGATGCAAATCAAGCCAGAAATGTGTTTGCAGCTGGAGGGATAGGGCACAGAGAACCAATCACAGGTGATTTAGGTTAAGGTAAATTTCTCTTGCCGTGAGTTAATTTCATGTAAGTCCCTCAAAACATCTTGCTTTGATCAGGAGAGGAGGTCTTACATATTCATATCTTCAGTATGGCATCAGCAAAGTCTGTCTATATGTCTCTTCAATTCTTAGCTTGCTGGTTATGTTTCTGGAGTCGGTCGTCCCAGAACAGTGCAGTTCTTCATTACTGCCCTGATTTCTTTCATCTCCACACAGTTGTCACTGACTAGATCGCCTGTACTGTGGAAAGTTAAATAATAACCTTGCTTCATGCTTTGGATTTGGCCGGTGAAGAGCATGTGAGCTCAGAGCTGATGTTTTCTGTTGGCACCTGCTGTTCATCCACATCTGGCTATTGCTAAGACTCTGACACAGGAAAGTGGTTTCAGTCTTCTGGGCTGGAGTCAATGTTTAGATTGTACTGTTTTTTCTTCATGGAAAATGTTGGTGCAGGAAAATATTTCCAAGGAAACTGTGTTACTTCTAGTGCAACCTGGAAAGAAACACGAATATATTACCTTTGTGAAAGTTGTGTTTCTCTCCTAAGTGGGGGTTGGATTCTGCTATAGAAATCTTATTATGAGGTAAATACTTCCCAGGGCATGATGATGTTAAAACAGGTTGTCCTTTGGACACTTCCTGTGGAAGAGACTTGGATTCACTAATCCATGGTTTAATGCTCTACATCAGGATCCTGCGAGTGAGCTTTTACTGCAATTTAATACAAGACCATATAGAAAAGTCAAAGGATGATTTTTTTAATCATCACGATTTTAAATTCCAGAGGTTGTCTTGATTTCATTACAGTTGCAAAAGCTTTTTATTTTGGGTGTCTTAATTTGGTAGGCTCAAGTTAATGCTAAGAGGAGGTAGTGAAAATGCTCTGTTGATGTTCTCATGCCATCATATTTGCACAACTGTCTGTGCCAGAGGTTGGATTTCTTACACAGGAATGAGAGCAAGACCTAAGGTACTACATGTTTTGCAGAAACAAGAAACCAAAAAGGATGAATTCTCATCTCCTTCACACTCCTAAGTGTTTCTTTGGAGTAATCCCAGTTTGCGTGTGTAGTCCAGTCTTAATGTAGCTATTGCAAGATAGTAGTCAAAACCATGGAAAGATTATGCTTTTTCTTCTGGTCCAGTGACTCCCCGGAGCTGTGACCTGCCAGGTACCACAGACCCTGGGGTCCAGAGAGGTTTTTTTAAATGCTGTGAACCTTATGGCTTTCCTGGGAGAAATGTCTTCTCTGGTGACCCAGGGTTGATGGGATTTGGGTTTGGTTTATGCCCAACACACTTCCATGTTCAGCTTTGTCCAGTTTAAAATAAGCCATGTTTATTTGGAGTAGACGTGCTGATACATGAGGGGGTAGAGGATACAGAATGCTGGTACAAAGAGAAACCCTGCAATGAGGGCACTGCCCCAACGGGACTGTGGGGAGCAAGGGCAGAGAGAGGGAAACAGCCCACACAGCTAATTGAAAGTGCATCTTCCCGTCAGTCATGGGGCTTGCCCATCAATCATTCTGGCACCAACAGGATCTGACATCAGTAGGGAATTAAATAAACTCCTCTCTCTTTAGGGACCTGCTGATGGAAACCCGTAGGGGGGAAGTGAGCAGAGAAGAGCAGGAAGTGTGCGTGTGGGGGAGGAACAGTCTCAATTGTCCCCTGGGATGGTGCAAGTCTATGTCCTTCCTCTTTCTCACAGCAGCATGTACAGCTGAAGGGATTTTTCAATGAGTCCTCCAAAAGGTGAATTTAAAGCTGGTAACAGGCCAAGCTCACCTCAGTTTAAATAAACAAACTGCAATAACTATCCTACGGTGTATGCCCTGAGAGCTGAGTGATGCTCTGAATAGCTGAAAAATAGTTTTCACCCTTGGGTGAAATTAGTGTTATTGGACTACAGTAACTGAGAGGTGAATCTGGACCAGAGTGTCAGAGCAAAACACTGGGAAGAGAAAGTGAACTACAGCAGAGGGTTAGCAGCTGAGACCCTGTTTTTTATCTTGCTGTGAATCTGCCTCTACAGTGAATTACAATGGGATGTGAATTAAGATATTGCAGGTTGAACCTGGCTGAAATCAGGGGTTCAGTGCAGGTAAAGTGACTCGTATCTCCATTAACAGGGCTGAAGTGGGTAAGTGTCAGTGTGCATGCACATGCGCTTGTGGAGGGCCACAGAGCAGCTGGAAACCATTCCAGGCACTGACAAGTCCCCTGATGGACCTCTACTGACATGGAGTGGCTTTGGTTTCAGGAAAGCCAAAGGGAACCTGTCACTAATTAGACACACAGCTAATTAACGAGAAGCAAACAAAGAGCAGCAGCTTGTGTTTTGGGAAAGCTCAGCTTTAGTAGCCAAGGACGTCTGCTCCTCCCTTTCAAACCATTTCAAAAACAAACAAAGCGGGGGAGACTTGCATTTCAAAGCAGTGCAAACACTGCCAACCTCAGAAAGCCTTCCAGAAGGGATGCCCAAGAGTGGGATTTAGCAGTGAAAGGAAAAAGTGCTCTCTAGGTGTAGTGAGACCTTCCCTGTCCTTTGACCAGGGCCCTCTGAATCGCCAGCATGCATCTCTTATCTATTAGCCTTTAATTTTTCTTTCTCCAAATAAATGCTTCTGTTAAAATTTTGGGTGGGTTGATGAGGAAGAAAAGGAGGTGTGGAAACATAAACTACCACTTTGTGCTTTGATGTTTCCCAGGTCTTAGAGATTTGTGTTATTTCAATTTAAAAACCTATATTGTGCATTGTTTTTATTGATGTTGTATGCTGTTTTACTGTTGCAGGATTGGCTAGAAGGGCAGCTCAGTAACATAAGTAAGTAAAAATTACCTAGACGGTGTAAACAGATGCTGCAGAGTGGATGAGGCTCTGTTTGAGTGCTAGTGTCTTATAAGTGTGCTTTCAGCACAGGAGGAATTCAAAGCTCTAATCCCAGTTATGAGTCCTTCAGTGACCCTGAGACAGCTTGCTGAGGGCCTGATCCTCTAGTGAGCCTTGTCAGGGTCCCGGGTCCTGCTCAGAACAATCATTTTGACTGCCTCCAAGTGCAGCAGTGCTAGCAGGATTCATTAACTGAGTTTTGCAAAGTACTTTGAACATGAAACACATTCAGAATGCCAAGTTTTGTGACATTTCATGTATTTCCTAGAGCCATGTATGTAATTAAGGGAGAATCTCAGCTTTCAGAAACCAAGGCAGCTTCTAACCCTCCTTGTCATAGAAAAAAAATAATCTGGAAAGCAGGAGTGAAGGCTCAGAAATTAGAAGGCAAATTTAAAAGAAAACAACAACCCACAAAGCTATGCTATCGTCATTCTAATGTCACGGTTTGGGGGACTAACTCATCAAATTGAGTACTTGGGTTTGACACTATGTGACTGTGCTTTAAATATTTCTTGAAAGAAAATACAGTATTAATCTTCTTGTGCATTCAATATAGAAATTATTAAGTCTAGTAATGGAGCTGTCTAATGTGGAAACATAACACAACATTTATCCTCAGATTAGCCTATCAGCATAGCTTTGGCTATTTTCTTCCTTCATTTTGGAGGAAGGACTGTGTTCCTGCTCAGGGAAAAGGCTGGGAGTTACAGGTTTAGCTCCAGTGCTGTCAATGGCCTCCTAAATAAGCATCCTGTGGTCCTGCTGGGATCAGAGTCCCCAACACCACAGGGGTGGGAGCAGGCATCGGCTCTCTTCCAGACTGTGGTGTGGAGTGAAGGATATCTCTATGCTTCCATGCGATGCTGCAGTGTTTAGCTCATTAGTGCTTTTAAAGCACTCTAACCTCCTTGACCAGAAGGAGTTATCAGAGCACCTGGTGTTACACTGTAGTAGTAGATCACCACTTGCACTTATATTAGGTTTTTTTTTTTCAGCACTCATCTGTTTTTGCTGCTTTGCGGCCTGATTTGAAATTGCCTTACAACCTGCTGTTAGCACGGGTGCTTATTGTTGTCAAAGCACCTGGTCAAAGAAGCAGCAAAGACACAGCAGGATTCCTTCTAATATCATTTTGGCTCCGGTCTCAAACATGTATCAGTAATTAAAAAAAAAAAAGGAGAAAAGAAGGCAATGGCTTCAGGTTACAACAAGTAAGGAGCATATCAGCTTTTCCAGACACAGATTGATTTTGCTGTGCTTTTCCCCATAAATATCCTTAGCTTCTGTGAAAAAGCTGTTGGAAGCAAATACACGAAGCACTTCATAAAGAAAACATTGTGTGGCACTTCAGTTTCTCTTTGTGGGATGCTACTGAGCTGTTTTATTATTGAGACAGTGAAAAAACCCAGCAAGGTATAAAGCAGGATAAGAAGATAATGATAACTTTCTATCCAACCAGCGCACACTGGCTGAGGGCTGTTTCAGATGGCATCAGGTTTCTTTAGCCTCCACAGAGCTTGAAAATGTGCCCTTGATTTCAGCCCACAGGAACGTGGGCTTGTGCTGCTTTATTGTCTAATGGACTTTTCACTTGATCTCCTCATGCAAACACGTTCAGCATGTGCTAGGGTCACTTAGAGAAAACTGAACCCCACTCATGTTCTTAGAGTGTAATCCCTTGATATTGATTACTGTGTTGCGCAGGGGCAACAGGTAACAAAATCCATGCAGATTCAGACTGGCAGCTGATCGTCCCACACACACACGGTTCAGCTGGTGAGCTCTTTGCAGAGCCTGCTTTGCCTAATCACTAACCACTGGTGTATGAAACACATAAATATGTTGGAACAGAAACACGGGGCTGCAGCAGTTGTTCTTATGAAGTGAACAGATGCAATGGAGGATTTTACTATGGACTGTGTTCCTCTCTAGATTTATCTTGTAGGCAGCTCAGGTTTATCTTTTATCAGCTCAGGGTAACCTTTAAGCCAGAGCATGAGAAAAGTATTTTGTGAAATAAAGGCAAGCAACTAATTATAAAGTGTAAAGGAAAGTGATCTAATAATTTGTAAAGCCAGCTTTCCAATGACCAGAACAACTCTTTGATTGGATTTTACATGTGGTTAGGGCCATGTCTTCTGTTTCCTGACATTTTTCTTTTTTTTTCTCATTGGAAGCCTTGTTCTTCTGTGTAGCTTTTGGGGACTATGCAATATTAATTTGTAATTCAAGTGTTTTGTGGGGGATACATTATGTACTTTGGTCTGAAAGGAGCTAAGCATCCCAGGCACTGTTGTAGCCTGAGGCTGATTTCTAAATATAAAGTATCCTGACATGATCTGTAATGTTTGAATGTCTCCTTGGTTCAGTTTAATGGGAGCTCAAATGCTGGCAGTGTGAAACACAGGAAAATGGACTAATGGGAACCCTTGCAAACACTTGAGTCAAGATGAGTGATTAAAGGTATGGTCTAGTACTTGGTGATTGCTGGGCTCTAAAGGGGCATCTTGAGGGGGGAAGGAGGGGAGATGCCAACTGGCTTTCTACTCTGTCTCCAAATATAGCAAGTGCAGATTTTGCACCTAGATGGTAGAGCTGCACATATAATACCACTTATGCAATAACCATGCACTAGAGTATGAAGGTACAACCGAGGATACTTATGGGAAATGTGTCCCTTAAGATCACTGTATCATGTTGCTCCCAACAACAAAAATATAAAATTGGAGATTTGGTCTCAGTTCATCTTACATTAAACATTTGCCAGTTCTCAGCTCTGTGATAATTAAGAGTATTTCTACTGAGACCTACATGCACCACTTAAATGAGCCTGTAGTTTCTAAAAGCTGTGTTCCCAGCAAAATAACTTCAGTGATTCTGGCACTCTCATTCCCGACCAGGCGCTCAGAGATTGTAATTTTTTTTTTTTTTTTGGTTGGGTTTGTTTTTTTCCACAGCATTTTTATTTGGGGTTGTTTTGGCATGAATTCCAAATTGAATGCATCAGTATCCTGAGGCTATCTTGAGGATCTGATCTAAGAGGCATCTTTACACTCACCCTAAAAGGTTGGAGACGGTATGTGCTGTTAGCTCATTTAAGACCTACAGGTTTGTAATAGACTTGTACTTACAGGTCACCCAGGATCCCCTACTAGCTAGTGAAAAAATGACCTTGGCTGTAATGCCAAATGCTGCTGAGAATCATTATATCCATGAGGATATTCATGACTTGTGCTTTAAAATTGCAGTTTTGTCTGGGACAAGATAGTCTCAGGGACAACTGTGTTTGAATAGTGAAGAAGTCCAAATCTAGCACACTGAAGAGGTTTATATCTATGGCATTTGAAACATGTTGCTGGCAGATGATATGTTGTTGCTAAGGGTATGACAGATTTGTTATTAATTGTTACTTCGTTATTAGCTTTATCTAGTTCTTCACTCAGTTCTGTTGTATTGTACATGGTAAGTAGTACTTGGATCTTCATCCAGAGTTAAAGTTTCCACCTCTTCTCCAATTTGGAGAGATAATGAATTAAGACAATGTTTGTTAATTGATTAACTTAGAGCTGTTTAAAAACCCATTTTTGGAGATGCTTAGGGAGGAGAGGTAAGTCAGCAGCCAGCTGCCCATCTCAGCTGCCCCAGTATAAAGAAGGACTGATTCTTACACCAGCCCACATCTTTTAGCTGATCAAGTACTTTCAGAAACTAGCATTTGCAGAGCAGGGAACCCTCCATTTTCTTGGGGAAAAACCCCTCATTAGTCTGGATTTTAGAGAGAAATTGTGCTGCTTTTTACAGTTTCCCAAGCAGAGCAGACATAGGAGAGCATTCCGTTAGATTTTTCTCCTGCTTGAGATATATTCAAGGTGGTAAATGTACACTGGCAGTGTTGCAAATGGAGGTTTTGCATAGCTGTACATGTTCCCCTCTCCCTACCTTTTTCAAGCTTCCACAGATGTGAAGCTTGAAAATCTCAGATCAGGAGCTTTTGCATGAGAGGAGCCTTATCTCTGGGCATTTACAAACTCTCATTTGGGAAGCTGCTGTTGACATTTAGAGGCTGCTTCTTTAACAGTTTGGCTCC
Organism: Psittacus erithacus; assembly: GCA_009867235.2. Taxonomy (NCBI): domain Eukaryota; kingdom Metazoa; phylum Chordata; class Aves; order Psittaciformes; family Psittacidae; genus Psittacus; species Psittacus erithacus. The sequence continues at coordinate 118,678 of WYDI02025855.1, read as the reverse complement.
CCTGTCCCCAAATATTGTTTTTCATATTGTATGCTAATAGCCATAGTTGGGGTCATGGATTATAGGAATTTAAGCTGCCACCTTATAAAATGTTAGAAGAATCCATTGGGATATTCAGAACATGAGTGAATTTGAGCCAGCTGGAAACAGAATACAGGAGGTGGATTTTCTCCTGGAGGGATACTAATAATTCCTGGTAAAGATCAAAATGAAGGACAGTTGGGTTGGTTTTGGAAGGCAGTTGGCTACGCATGAACAGAATCTCTCTTCAGCCACAGCTTGACATCAGGAGGTTTTTCACTTCTGTAGTGGAGATCCACTTTCCTGTTTGCCACCTGGGGGAGCGTATTTGCAGGCAAGTGCTCTCCCCAGGGCACGACACCAGATGCAGAGAGACTGGACACACCATTCAAATGCTACAGTTGCTTAGTCCAACAAAACAAGCAGAGCTTGGGGAGGGGGGATCCCAGAAATGGCATGCAGCGCAGTGCATGAGTGACCCTCTTCTCTGCTGTGGTAACCAGTGCCCCCCAGGAGTCCAGCACTGCTTCTATATTGTACTCTACTGCACCTCTGTGCCACATCAGCTTGCCTATGTAACAACAGACAGCCTGAACATAAGGGTTAGAGGAGCCCTGGACTAGTTGTTTCCTGCTCTGCTTCTGGTCTTGCAACAGCCCTGAATTACCAGTGGACTAAAGCTGCAACAGTCGCCAAACTCTGAGGCAGAAGACTGCCAATTGGTGCAGGGGCTCAAGATCACCATTCAACCCTGAGAGCTAACAAACTTCATTCATTGGTACAGCACAGCAGTGTGTTTGGGCATGAGCTTAGCTTTGGCATTGTCCTCAGGGGGACATCATGTGCTGAAACACTTTTCTGAACTGATGCCAAAGGATGGCACAAATGGTTGTACCACAAGCACCAGTGCATTAGAAAAATGGTTTTAGTAGATGGGCAGGGATGGGAAGTCTGTGAAGCTTGTCATAAACTTTAATCAGTAACAGGGTGGGAAAAGGAAGAACACTTGAATATTTTTTACATTAGCTTAAGTAAAAACATGTGAATTGATTAGATTCCTAACAGAATGATAGTCGAGTTTGCTGCTGTATCTCCAATGTTTGCCAAGCAATCTCTATGGCAGCAAATACAGCAGGACTGCTGTCAGGTATGAGCATGCACATAGTCTGGATAAGGAAATTTCAGATATGCAGGATTTGCTATGCAAATATTCACCGTGAACAATGTCAGGAGACTGGAACACTGAGGATCTTTCTGCTTCTCTTAAAAAGTTGTGGAAACTCTTTTCTAACAGGGATGAGAAAGACCAAAGTTCTTAGTTGTCTGCTGCTGCCCACTGTGCTTTAAAAATGCAAACCAGCCTTAGGTCATTTATCTTCCTGGCCCAGGTTGTGCCTTCTCTGATGAAATAAGTAACTGAAGCTCACTAGGTTACTTATAAGTAAAGGGAGGAACAAAGATGAGGAAGACGTTCCCTAGCGACTGCATTGCTTTGGGTTCAATCATTTTTATTCTCTATTACCCCAATCCCTAGTGCACATTGTATATGTCTACAGGATAGATTAACTACATCCTTTTTGCATGCAGTGTGCCTCCAGGAGGCTGCAAACTGTGCAACTGCTTTTGATGTGTTTTCTGTATGGGTCTTCAGTACATATACGAGAGGAGTCATTGCACTATGCTGCTTTTTCTTTTCCTTCAGTGAATCTGCACTGTATCCATGATGCCTCAGGATGGCAATAATTCCAGTGCCTTTGATACACTGAAGTTCACTTTATTCCTCTTCCTGCTGCTGGTTGCCTATTAGTTAGCTGTGCAGACACTACCAAAGAGATCTATCGAAAGTCCTTTTATCCTATGCTATTCCATAATGCCCCTGCATCTTGCTAAGCACTCATTATGGTCTTCTCAGCAAACCAGTAATTTAGAAAAGAACTTGCTGGAAGTCATGTTTTTCCTTCTGCAGTGTGATGAATGTCGGGCTACCACCTAGTGTTTCCATCCAGAATATCAGGGCACCTGGAGTACCAAGGATGTGCTCCTTTTCCCTCAGTATCTCTGTGTGGCAGATACTGCTCTAAAGAGGTTCACAAAAGAAGTAGGCCTCTTATACTTCTGCCCCTTTCCTTCAAAGAATTCAGAGCTGCAGCCATGCATGATTCAGTAACTTCATTTTGACCAGCTTCCCCATTTTGATCAGATCACCAGAGTTTTATGTACATTCAGGTATATTTAGATGATCTGTTGGGCTGGTTAATGTAAGGCAAATGCCAAACACTTGGATATTTATTATGATGTTCTGTTTTTTTTCTTAACCTTCAAAATACCTGATGATTCCTTGGGTTGTGTTGGCACCTTGGAGCCCCAGAATCTAATTGCCCTGCAGCTAAACAAATGTATCACAACCTACCTGTCAAGTACAACATATGCTTCATAGTATCCAAGTACTTACAGAAATCATCTGTTTGCTTATTACTCTTGAGAAGATACTCTCAGAAGATTTGCTCAGCATTGTTACTCAGCTAAAGGGAGAGTGGTCACTTGCCTTTACGAGAAAAGGACCTAATTTCAAGCATTTAAATTTTTCTAAGTTACCAAATCCCATTTGGATTTCTGAGGCAGTGGGATGATTATGCGACGAGGAGGATTTCCAGTTTTGCTGCAGAAGGCTTTTTGCCAAATTTTTAAAGCCTTAAGAGAAAATTTTTTGCAGGGGCTTGGTGAGAAAATGTTCTTTATTGTTTCAACATGTCTTGGGACAAATAGAAACTGGTCCTGAGGCAAGACAGTATTCAGAATTAAATTAATTCTCTTAAATATGTTATTCCAAGATACTGTTGATATTGATGTGTTTCCCAAAGTGTGCATAGTACTGTGTGTCCCCTTCTTCAAATGATATTGCCTTATTCAGTTGATTGGAAATGTGAGTAGATGAATTTTATCTTAATTTTATTCCCTTCAGAGATTGTATATCCTATAAAATTGGTACTATTCTGCTGAGTATGTTTTGCAAGTTTGGATTTACCCTGTCCCATACACCAATACATTATTATTTTTGGAGTACAGAGCATTAATGCATTAATGCAAAGTGACATGTCACAGTGGGTCCTCAGTTTTACTAGTGTGTGGAAGGAGACAGGCCTTGCCCTCTGTAGCTTGTAACTGGAGATGGACATCTTTGAAAACATTCTGGGGCTGCCTCCCCCTGCTCCCATTCTAGTGCCACGACACCACATGCTTTCCCATGCAGAAGGTGGAATTGCCATGTCCAGGTTGGGACACAGGTTCGGAAAGACTCATTTGGTTATAATCTCAAAGGAAATCTGAAAAGCAGAGCTAAGACATAAGCTTGGAGCTTGTGCCTTAACCGTGCTGTTTCAGACAGGTCAATAGCTAAGGTGCAGGACAAGATCCTGAGAGATGAATGAATGACTTGCTAAAGCCAAGAGATCAGGGGCAGGAGGAGATTACAAGTCTCCCTGGTTGATTGAGAGTGCCTGATGCTCCATGTTACACATCCTCCTGGGAAGCAGCATTTGTGGTACAAAAATCACCTGGGGCTTAGCACCACTTGCCAGTTAATCTCTGCCCTGTGTGTGTGCAGCTGGGATTCCTCAAAAGCATGGTGCACTGAGGAACCCAGGGCTCTGCCAGTGTATGGGAGGGAAAAACACACAGACACCTGGGAAGGGAGAAGAGGTGTCTGTCTGGAGAAGCAAAAAGAGAGGCTGGGAAGTTTCCAGGAGGCAGTTTCAGGCTTGCTAGCAAGTATTCTCCAGTGTGCCAAATAGCTCTGCAGAGGTCTATGGTTGCAGCAAGGGCTGCTAACAGATGTGGCTTATGGCTCTATTCACCTGTGATGCACAAATGTGGTACAAGGTGCTACTCTGTAAATTGGATTACAGGATTGGGAAGATTTGTTTGTTGTGCATTGCCAAGTCCTGGCTGTTCCTTCTCATTGCCTACAGCAGGGAAACTGCTATGTAGGGACAGTGGAATCAACTATGGGGGTCCTCACCACCATAAAGTGCTGAATCCTGACCCAGCTGTGGGTGACAACCTGGCAGGATGAGGTGATGGGATGGAGAGAGATGGAGAGATCTGTGAGCTCCATAGTCTGTCCAAAAGGATGCTGCTCTCTGGAAGGGCATTTGCAGATTTATGGAGCTAGATAAGGATCGGTGAAGATGAGTAACAATGCCACACAAGATGAAGGAAAACGGCTTCCAGGAATGAGTTGTAAGGAAAACACTGAAAATAGTGTCAGCAATAGTGTCTATGTCAGCCCTGTAGGTATCTGGCAATAAAAATTTATTGATTAGCTGACATTCTTGCTAACAGATGCTAACAAAGACAGCCTGTACTAGGCTGATTTTTATACGAATCATGGCTTGTGCATTGGAAACTGCTGGAAAGAAATTCCTAAAGCCTAAGCTCACTGCAGACAGGAACCATATAGCTTCTTGTTGCTGTGTGCCTCACTCATGTCTGTGCATCAGGCGTAGCAGGTCTGCTTCTCTGGGCACACCTGGGGTTTTAGGGAGAAATCAGAGAGGAAAACTGAATACAAGAGGATTGCAACTCCTCTCCTGCCCCATGGCTCACTGCAGCACATTAGCTCTGCTATGCAGAAGTGTCCATGCAGCTACTTCAGTTCAGGTTTTGGCTATATTAATTTCTGGGTAAATGCAGATAAAAAGCTCCAGTAGAGATGTTTGGTCTCTGGGACTTCTTTCATAGAAAATCAGGAACTTGATACTGAGACACAATTCCCTGTCCAAATTCTGAATTTTGCAGCCACATTCTGAAGTGATTCTTCAAATTAAATCCGTACTGTTGTAAATTTTTACTCAATCAAGGGGTGGAGAAATGCTTTACTCTGATTCATGGCAGCAGAACATCTTAATCCCGGCTGCTCAGCTGATATTAATGCCAGTCTTTCAATGCATTCACTAACATTTTGACTTTAATTCCTTTGAAGTATCTGTCTCTCAGATGCCTGGAGTAAAAGCCCAATCCCTGTGTTAGGTGGGCTTCTCCTGTTTTGTGGGCTTGCAGAGGAAAGCAGTTCTTTATGGGGAAACAAATCAAAGCTTCTTTCTTGCCAGGTGTAGATGAATCGAATGGGTTGAGAAAAGTGGCTTTTTAATGCAGAGGCGTGTGTTAGCTTAAACAAACAAACAAGAAAAAGAACAACTAAATCTGGGCATGAATTATAGCCTGCCTCAGATTTCAGTGTGTCACAGTTTGAATTGAGCTGGAGTACCTATGGCTTTTTTTTCAAATTGCATTTGAACAAAAGTAAATACAAAGAGAAAGAAACCAGGACAGCAAAAGCCTGCAGGAAATTCCTCTACTGTAAACAAAGTCACCTTATGATTGATGTGAATGTACAGCCCCTTGTAAACATGTCTGTTTACTTGCAGGAAACCAGAAAGAACCCACATTGGGCGCTGCTGATTTTATCTAGCTTTGCTTAAATGCTTTTGGCTTCCAGTAGTCACTCCAGAGGGAGCACAGGAGTGATGGCTGCTCCCTGGAAAACTTGAGTCTACTGTACTTAAAAATCGGTGCCAAATACTGCAGATGGGGATATCTGCACGGGAAGGGTTGATAAAAGCACTTTGTGGCTATCCTGAGACTCAGCAGTGAACAATTATTAATAGCTGATACGAAGCATTAATCCTTTGTGAAGGAGCTCTAGTTTTCAGTGCACCTAATTGAGGGTATTTTGTACCTCCAAAAAGATAGTACTAACACTAGTTCTACACCCTGAGGTTCCTATAGGCTTCCACTGAAAATTCATTGTTCTAATAAAGATTGTCAGTGTTGCTGAGGTTGATGACTTTTGTGTTGATGGAAAATGCTGTAATTATTTGTGGGACATGTTTTTATTTAAAGGCTTGGTTATAGCTGAGAGTGAAATCCTGGCCATGGGAAACTGGTCATAGTCTAGGGGGGCTGCACATCGTGGCAAGCAAATCTGGATTTTTCTAATGGATATATCAGAGAAATAATGGGGAGCTGTGAATTCTCTCCTGCTGAAGATGTGGTGTGGTTACTGCAGGGAAGCCTTGAGTTACGGAGACCTCAAGTTCATTACTTGGGTGATGATTTGGTTTTGATCATTGCCAGCTGGTTGTAATCTGTCTCCCAGGAGTGACTGCATTTCAGGGCTCCTCCCAAAGACCTTGTTCTGTCTTCACATGGGCAGAGGTCTCACTGTTTTGCAAAGGATTTTTTTTAACTTGCATAAAAATTGCAGGTTTGAGACACTCTGAATTTTGCAAACAGTTACCAACAGCAAAATGCATCAAAATCTGCAGATCTATTCCCATGGGAAAATGTTACACCTGGGATTGTTTGCAAAAATGTGCCGCTGGTTTGTAAATTGCTTTGCCATGGAGTGTTACATAGAGGGGAAATAGGGAGGGAAATATTTTTTCCTTTTCTTTATGGATTTGGAATTTGAAAGAAGCTTTTCAAGTATTTTAGGCCGCCAATCATTTAGTACCACAAGGGATCTAGCAGCATATTGGCATCTCTGCCTTTGCATATATAAATTTTTAATGAAAAATATTAATGTGCATAGGACTGTTCCCAGGCAGTGTTAGTCACTGATTCATTTCTGCATTGTGCTACCACACAAGAACCCCTGCATGAAAGGGGGCTCCAGTGTTATCATTTTCTGAGCTGAGTAAAACCCAAAATATGAAGGTGGGAAAGGGGGATTGAGGTACAACAGGCAGACTTGAGCCTTGCCTGAGCCACATACTTATGCACATGTTTAATTTAAGCTCAAGAATGGCCCTCCAACTTTGGTCAACTGGAAAGTCACATTTGCCACTTTGTTAAAGACCTCTACTGTATCCCCCTGTCCTTGTCTGCTTTCCATGTGAAAAGTCCTCTCTAGTCTTGCCTTATGTGGAAGCTATTTTCTATTCATCCTTATTGTCATTTGTTGTATGTTTCCTGGGTCTCTTGTATCCCTTTAGAAGGAATGAACAGCACAGGGGCAGTGGCCAAGGCTCATGTCTATTCTGTTCTCTGTTCATTTCCTAACAATTGCCAACATTATTGGGTTTGGGTTTTTTTGCCAAGGGCAAGTATTGAGTTGATGTCTTCAGTGCACTACTCTCAGGGATTTCTAAATCTCTTGTTAAAAGTCAGTGGTATTACCTAACCCAGACATATCAAAGGGTTTATGGAGTTTGGGTTCCTCCACATGTACGTTATTTTGTAGTTATTGAAATGTAATTCAGTCTGGCACTTCCATACTTATTTGTTTGTGATCTCGCTATACTGCATCACCCTCGGTTTCAGGTTTGACAATTGAGTGATTTGGAATCAATTGCAAATGTCATTTTCTTAATCACCCTTTTCCTGCACTGTTGTGGATGTGTTCCACAGGAGAGATGCCAGGACAGGCCTTTGGAACAGGCTTAGCAATCCTGTTCTGCTGTAATAAACAAATTCCCTTTCTTTTAACAAAATCTACAAGAGATTGTTCCTTCTCCCACCATGACACATCAGGAATCTTTGGTAAGGGACCTTCTTGAAGGTTTTTATTTGAAAAAGCCCCAAACATTTAAACAATATCAGCTAGATCATCCTTATCCATACACACAGCAAATCCTTCAGAGAGCTCTAAGGGATCAGTGGTACCATTATCCCATATTTACCCATGCAATAAGTCTGTTCCTTAGCATATTTTCCACTAATTTCCTTAGTAAAAAGAAGAAGTATAAGTACTCAAGTTCCAGGATTGCCCATAACTATGTCTTTTAGTGAGCAGACATTTCTGATGCCCACAAACTTAGTTCTGGATCTTAATGAAATCTGACATCTTCACACTCTTTGTGAAGAGAAGTGGTCTCCCCCTACAATTATGCCTTCTATTTTTGCACTTTTTGAGTAGTTATAATCAGGGTCATCATCTTAGTGGGACAGTTGAGAGACCAGTCCTAGTCATTCCTATGTAGAAGTAGTAATGCTTATAGACTGAGTTTAGAGAAGAACAAAATTGGCTTCAAAGTTGCAGCTTTATAAGGGAAGTCCAAAGCCTGAATATTCACCCTGAGACATCTGCAGGCACAGGAGCCACAACAGCCATCTCTGGTTACCCTCAGGATAATGCCTGATGTGAAATACTTGCAGTGCTGAAGGCAGTATCGGCAAGAGTAATGAGCTGAAAGTAAAAGGGAAATTTAGGCTAAATAAAGGGAAAGTTATGTATGTCACAGTATAGACAGACATATTAGCTGAATGAATAGTTGTCTAGAGGCTGATAGAGATTTCCCTATTTAGAAGAGATCTGAAGTCAAGGTGTGTAGGTAAGTTTACATTCTGCTCTGAGGCAGAGGCATGTCCTCTGAGCAGTAGCATGTTGATTCTGTGGCAGTGCTGTTCCAGAGGCAGCAGCCTCACTTACTCAGAAGTATGTCATTTTCTGACAACCAGTGTAGCTGACCAACCATTTACATCTTTAATCATGTGGTCTTTTGGTTTGTTAAGATAGAGAGGACAGAACAAGAGGAGAATTTATGCCAGACTGAGAATAAACATTGCCTCATGTGGATGGTTTCATACCTTGGAGGCCAATCCCTCAACTTTCTGACTTGTTTGCCCCTTTCTTTATTTCTGATGGGAAAACAACTCAGAAGGATGTAAATCATGATGCAAGGCTCTCCACCCCATGTAAAGTAAGAAACTGGAGCAAAAAGGGCTGCCACATGCATGCTGAGAGAAAGGGAGAGACGGCAGAATGAGTTGCTTCTTAATAAATTTGACACAGAGACTGGGAGCATGTTTACAAAACCCTGACTGAGAGCAGAGGAGGGTTTGTGTCTTTGTTTTTTTAAAGTGCAAAATCAGGGCTGGTTTATTGGACCCATGGGGTTGGACAGTGTGTAGAAGGCCACCCATCTGGAAACCAGCTGATCACTGCTCAAACTTTCTTCCCAGGCTCCGTCCCTCCTTTGACAGGGTGCTGGGGTTTTATGAGAGGCCGACAGCAAGCCTTTTACAGACCATAACTCCTTGTCTCAACAAAAATTGCTATAAATTAGCAGAAGAAAGGACCTGAGGGAATTGTCCCAATCTGGCTCGGGGTCCCAAGTCCAAAGTCAGCAATTTTAACAGAAAAATCTTGAGTTTTCAAATCAGTTGTGTCTGGAAATATCTTTTATGGGAAATGGGTGAGTGGGAGGTAGGAGACAGTGAAATGGAAGCAGGGAGTGAGAGGAGGTTATTTCTAGATTGTGAAAGTGTAGACCATGTAAGTCTCTCTTCCCCAAAGGGTTTGTAAAGAAAATCAGCTAGTCTTTGGTTCCCCAGGACTGCTTGTTTCCTTCAAGCTGAAGGCAGCTTTTGTATAGAACTTGGACTTGTACTCTGAGCCTGGGTATCCAAAATTTTATAAGCGCTCAGAAACTAAGCTTACCTATGACCTTCATTGTATGTCCCGTTTTTACAATAACTTAAATCTGATGCATCTTGGAACACTCCATTCCCTTCTGAAAGATGTAGCAAAAAAACCCCTTTCTTATCCAGATAACCAATCCAATGCTAGGCTCATATCCCAGGGTGGTTCCACAATAAACAGAGCATTTCAGGATGGAAAAAGATTATCTTGAGTTATACACTGCACACAGCTGAGCATTGTATCTGGTCCTTTCAGCTCTGCATGGAGTGTGCTATCAGTGGGATGATGCTACAGGAGAGAAAGCATCTGAGGTCCTGCTTTTCAAAAACAAGGGAGTTAAGTACAAGCTAAAAATTTGTTCAGGAAACTAGTTAAGTATTTTGATACACTGTAGACAAGTAGTTACCCTATTAAATCCCCAAGCAGTGTTTCCAGACTGGATGCTTTCTAATGAAAGCTATTTATTGCCTCAGTTTGGAACTTTCAAAAATATCAATGAAATAGGAAAGAAAAAAAAAGCCATTGAAAAGGATCAGGCAGCAATTTACTTGTGTGGAGCATAAAAATTGCCATAGCAAACTTTTGCAGTGTACTTTCACAATTTATGGTAAACTAGTTGGCTGTTCTGTTGCACAGAAGTCTCTTTATCTTGGTTTTTGCTTTCCAGAGTGGCTGAGTGACTGAGCCAAGTGTTTGAGGAAGAGAATGGAAGCCATTTGGACTTCTTGTCTCTCCAAAGAGAGAACATCTCTGAGCAATTCAGGAAAATACTACTTGTAACCAGAGATAACTGTAAGAAGCAGTTCTAAGCTGGAGGACAGAGGAGAGGAACACCTAGCACCTTGCTTGGATGTTAACAGCAGTTAATGGCCATGTCTTATCTGAAAGAGAGAGCAGATCAACAAATTTCAATAAGCAAGAAAGCCTTTATGGATCCGTCACTACCTGAAGACAGCACCAGGTAGGCTGGAGAGGGCTTTGGATGGGGACACCACCGGCTTGTGACTTTGAAGATGCTCTGTGAACTGGAGAGTTTTCTCCGTCATTTCATATGGTCTTTGAACTTAATCTGGTTTGTGGAGTGATGAGTTCAATCTGTTGTAAGTTGTGGCATTTGGATGTACTGATGCTGGGCTTTGGCGTGGTATGAATCAGTAGGAATTAGGACAAGTTGTGGCTTTAAGATGCTTCTTTCTCTGGTCATAGCAGTAAAGTCCATTCTGCTTTTAGCTGGAATGTGTTTCACTTGTGGATCTGAATGCTGCTTGAACTGCAATAAGTGATTATTACCATGTTTAAAATCAAGTCTGGCTTCCATATGAATGTTGACAAAGACCCATGCTAGACCATAAGCCAGAAAAGTAATGTCTCCAGTTGGTACTATCCTCGTATGACCTTTTGGGTGTGTTAGTGCACAGGACTGTGACTGTGTTCTCTCTTTCACAGCTGGGGAAAAATCATGGATTGCAACTCAGTGCAGAATTTTGGATGTGCAGAAATTGTGGCAATTGAATTTGGAATAAATGTCTTAAGCTATTTGCAGGAACACTTGGAGGCTCTCAAAATGTCAGAGAAAATACACACTTCCAGTGTGTGAAATGTCCTGGCAGAAAGCTTAGCACAAAATTCCAGAAAAGAAAACTTTCACCAACTTCCACCAGCTGGAGCTGTTAGTGTAGCTGCCAGTCTGCCTTGGTTCAGAAATTGCCTACTGCTGGTTGATCTGTAGCACTGCTGTGGTTGAAAGATACAGTGAAAGGGAGTTCTTTAAGCTCTCAAAATGTATTATGTGTGAAAACATTCAAATATACACTTAATTTAAACCAAAACTGTTGAGAATCTGTTTTTTTTGCTGTTGGCAGGCATTGCCAAGAACTCCACTTTCTCCTGCAATAGCTAATTCTATAGCTAGGTCTGACTGAGGCTGGTCCAGCTCCTATTAAGAACAGTGGAAAACTGCTGGTAGAAGCTGGATTGGGCTCATCTGGTGCCCTGTTGAAATCTGTGGTGATGTACCAAAGCAGAACAAAGATAACAGCCTCAGACTGTAAATTCGTTGGGGCAGGGACTCTCTGTGTGTGTTGTATAGTGTTGAAGACATTTGTCGACACTTCAGAAATAATGAATAATGCCAGTGCGAGAAGGAAATCTCTCCACTCAACCCTAGGTGTTTCTGCTGCTAAGTGTTGAAAGAGAAACACAGAGCCCTGAACTTTGAAGACTTGGCAGGTGAGAAGAAGGAAAAATCTTTTCACTTCCCGTTTAAATTTAAGCTTAATCTGCATTTGTTGGGTCTGGTAGAAATATTTGAGCTTTTAATTTAATGTTGTTGATTTTGGGAAAACTTCTTGGGATGCATGGCATGAAAACACCTTAGATATGTGGCAAGGTTTTGATTTAATTTCTACTTTCATCTGTTTTCCATTACAAACCAGACTAATTGCAGTAAGATTGTCTGTGTCAAAAAGTACTAGGGGAAGTGTGAATTTGGAAGTTTTCTCACTTTACAGTAACTGTAAAACCAGTCAGCAAACAGGTTTTAAAATGATTTCATATGGGAGGGAAGCAAAGACTGGGTGTCTTCATAGTAGCAGGATTTCACTGGTGGTATCAAGTTTTCAAAGCTCTCAAATTCAACCTATTCATATTTATAGAAAAGTTACTTTGCATACTTAAATTACATTCACTCCTGTTTTAGAGACTTAAAATCCTAGCATGAGCTGACATGCCCCTGGTGTTTGAAGTGCCCATGTTAAAACTGTCCACATTTTGCTGTTAAACAGCTGATGGGTGGGTATGCTCATGAAAGCAAACTGGTTGTATAAGAAAAGAAGGGGGGGAGGCTTAAAGCAGTGCTTACAGAGTGGGACTGAAGAGCCCCTTGACATCGTTCTTCCACATGCTGTATTTGAAAGGGTCTCTCCAGGGTGCTGTTGGCTGGGTTCACTTGCTTGGCATGAGCATGGTGGCTCAGTGTTAGCAGTGCACGTATTTTCCCCCTGCTCCCCTCTCCCAAACTGCTTGTGTTAGAAATCTTGTCACTGAATCATCCTGATTTAAACCAATACTCTTACAATAGTGCTCTGGCAACAGGATGAAGTAGTGAAAGGCAAAGATATCTCTACTGCCAGAAACCATGTGCCATGAGTTCATTACCTCATTGATACTTTTTTTTGGGTACAGAGTTGTTGCAATTTTTATTTCATTTTAGAGAGTGTCTTAATGGACAGTCCCAGGATTTTGAACTGCTAGAGTATGAAACTGGTGTTCAATGTCTCCACTACAAAAACTAACATTAAGTTTGTATTTGTGCTTTATTTTACTATTCCTTTGTTGTTGTTGTTGTTGTTGTTAGAGACATGTTTGAATCCACTTTTGCACTGAGGAAGGTAAACCAAGAAACCTCTTAAGAACATGATATTTTGCTGTGATTTATCCCACAATGGATTTGTTTGCATGGAAAGTCCTCTGGCTTGAAGTGTAAATGTCATACAACGTGTATGTGTATTCACTGTGGTGAGCTGGGCTGTGGTCCTGCTCTTTCCTTCAGGCATAGCAGAAGGTAAACCCCCTGATGACTGTGAGGACTGAGACACAGCTGTGGGACAGCTCAGTTTTCCCTCTTAGAAAGCTCAGGTCTGCCCAGCTTAGCTTTCTGCTTTGCAAGTCTGTCTGCATAATTTCTAACCGGCACCTACAACACAAAAGCGCAGAGCAATATTCTGGCTCCCTTGTTTCCGTGAGGATTATTGATTCTATAACTTTTAAATGTATGCAAGTCTCTTTTTGGGAATCACCCTGTGGAACAGGCTCCTGTTCACTTTGTGCTTATCAGTTCATGATACACTATTGTTCTGTATGTGTTGACATCGTTTGTGTAGCTGTTGAAAGAAGCAGGAAGGAAACTGAAATGCCAAATGAATTTCAAAGTCGTCGTCACTATGTGGAAGAGGGACAGTTGTCATGTCAAAAGTGGCAGAATTGGCAGGACTGAATCTTGTGGCTTGGTGCTTCTTTAACACAAAGTAAACAGCAAACAAGCACTTCGTGATGTGGAGAAATGGAGTGTCACATTTGCTGTTTTCAGGCTGACTTGGGAATCCAGGCTCCCTGTGGATGCTGCTGACTCTTTTAGAAAACATTTGTCTGCATCGCACATATAGAAACACACTGCACTTTCTGCAGTCGCTGTGTTTGTGTGGTTGGTTGAGCATAATATTTGTATGTTAAAAAAAAACAATTACTGTTCCTTATGTAGTGGAAAGTTGGGTCTGAACTATTAAGGGTGAATACATCTGTGGACATTTCCAAGATTTGGGATTCTGTAATAACAAGGTTTTGGTCTTGGCCTGTCTCAAACTATAGCTGAACAAAAACCTCCCCACTTTAAACTTCCTTTCACAATAGAGTATGAAACCCGCAAAGGACTTAAGCCACAGAAAGCCTCTCTGGGTGACCTAGCAAGTTGTCATGAGGAGATGATTCTGCACCCTTGGCCTTGGTTCTTGTATGGCTTGGACTTAAGCTCTGCCAGAAAAAAAATATTATTTGTGGTAATATTTCCTATATCTTGAAGGACAGAGGCTCTCCTTTTGCTGGATGTTACATCCCATCTTTCCCAAAGAGTTAGCCCTCATACAATAGAGAATAATGCTAGTTTGGCAGTAAACTAGATCAGCTGATCGAGTAAGTCCTTTCTGTAGTGAATCTGTGATACTGCTGTACTGGAATGTGTAGAAGGAGCCAAGAAACAGTTATGGGAGAGTAAAATTGCAGTGTTTGTTCTGGAGACTGGCAGAAGTAAAAAACACATATGTAGCAATCTATGTATACACATATATGATAAAGCAGAACACTTTTTAGGCACATGACACATTTGATTACATTAAAAATCCTTGTGTTCCCTTTTCTTCCCCGGCTTTTCATGTTGGGTGGCGTTCTTGCTCTGTGATGAAGAATGTAGATGGGATGTTGGACCTTCAAGCCTTCTCCGGAGCTGAGCAAGCTGATCAGCTGCATTTTCATTTGTTTCTAGGACAGCAGAGTTTTTAATTATTATTACTTTTTATTATTTATTGTGTTTAATCTTCTCCTCTTCTTTGCCTATCCAGAGCAGGGAAGCACCTGGTCCCATCCCAGTGCTCTTTGGCCCTGCCTAAGAGCTGCTTGTTACTAGTTTGGATCCCCTGCTGACTGCAGAGGTAGGAGCATTGCTCACTAACACTCTCCCCACTCTGTGCCCTCTTTATGGGCTCCACTTGTCGCATAGAGGATGTGGCAAATTTTCTTGTTTCCACCCTCATGGGAAGAACTGCTTGTAGTTAAGATGATTTGCAAGTGCGATGGTTTGTGGTTATATTATTGCTTCCTCCTGTAATTCCGCATGCTCTGGCACACAGGGTGTTTAATAGCATCCTCAGATTGACTCCACAATGACAAATTTACTCAGACCGCACAGACTGCTTATATCCTCAGGTAAGAAGCTGAGTTGTAAAGACAGATTGTAGTCCTTAGTGCAGGCTCCTGAAATACAGCCTTCACTTTACGATAGAGTCAGTGTGAGGGCAGACATCCCTCAGGTGAAAGCAGTAGAAGAGTGTCTGTGCCAAGTAGTTGCCTTCATAGACATCTCCTGAGTGGGCTAACAGCTGACCTAACCTGGTTTAGGAGAAGTGCAGATCCTCAGTTCTCCACTCCTTGACTCTCCAAAGGGAACTTCTACCTAGGATAGTCACCACATTGTCCATTCTCACCACAATGAAGACTGGTCCTCTGGTGAAATCCTGAAAACTTGTAACAGCAGCCTGAGCAAGCCCTCAGACCTTGTCATCCATACTTCAAACCCAGCAGCTTCTGCAGCTCTCTTCAGGCCAGTGCAGTGAGGCTGGCACTAGCGAAATTTAAATCAAAAACAGAGGAACATATGCTGGTTCTAGCTGAGCTATATTTAATGTAGCCCATGTTTGCACTGGTTGATTACAGAAGTTGATCTGTGCACACAAGGACTCACCTTATGAAGAGAGTGGTTGTGATTTCCCCTACCAGCTTAGGCTGAAAGAGAAATGCAACTAGGCTTACCTCCTCCTGGCTTCAGCTCTAACAGTCCTTGGTGGCAAAGTACAGATGCAAAGGCCACTGCTGTCCGTAGAGTTTTCTGAGCAGCTGAGAGCACATTACCCCACAGCAGCCCAGCCAGAGTCCTTCCTCTCCCGCTGGCAGATTGATAAGGGGGGACTTTCTTCCTCCGCAACTAAGTGCTGCTCTGATTTACTGCAGCTCTTCCTTAAGCACTTCCGGAGGTCAGAGGGCTGCAGACATTAGCCCATAATGTAAGACCCGGGGTCATTTGTAACCAGTACCAATGGACTTGTGTGCCATGCAGTGCAGTTGGGAGTAAATAAACCTGTCCCCTGACTTGCTTTGTAAAAACTCTCACTAATGTGACACAGAGGAGGATGGAAGAATAATGGATGGTTCTCATCAGAAGAAATATAGTGCCCAGTGGCTTGTGAAGCATGCCTGTTTATCTGTTATTCTTGTGGGATGTGAGCCTGCACTGCAGCTGTGCTCCCTGAGGAGGCTCTGGTGGCTGCATTGCTCCTGCCCAGGCAGCCTTTCCTCAGCATACCTTGTTTCATCCTTGTTATTTACCATTTATAATGGAAACTTAGAACATCGCTAGTGAAATAGTGACCTTTTATTTCAAAAAGCACTATAAAAATCCTGTACTGCAGCAGCACTAGTCTCTATTGGAAGACCTGGGATCATTCATGATCAGTACAAATTAACCCAAGTTAGGTTGACTGTGATAAAATTGCTAATGGTCTTTGCTCTGGTAGCATTGGAAATTGCTTAGCTGATAAAAGGAATTCAAATTGTGGGTGTCCAGCAGGCAAGAAGCCCTGGTGAAGGTAGCTGAAGGACTGCAGACCATGTGCAGGGAAGCAGACCCAGACAGCATGCACTACTGTATGTGCAAATGAAGGGACTAATCCTAAAGGAAACAAAATTTTCTGCATTTCAGTGCAGTAAATCCTGCTGAAATCCATGGCAGGGCTCTGAGAGGCTGGCTCTGAGGCTTGGCAGCTGCACACTGCCCTCCCTGAGAGATGGCTGAGCAGCTGTGGTTGAGGCTGGCTGCAGGATTGTGCATCTAACAGTAGGCCTGAGAGCTAGCCACTCTTGTGCTGCATTCAAGAGCAGAGAGCGCAAAGTACTTCAGGCAGAAGGGAGAACAGCTGAAATGGTGATGGAGGTACCATTAGGGCTACTGGTTAGGGCTGGATTGCTGAAAGCCTGTACTTGGTTGTGCAGCTGCCTCCCTTTGCTGATTACGAGATGACCTCTCCTGGTATGATCCACCCTGCCCGTGCAATGGTCTCTTGATCTAAGCTGCTGCAGTGGTCACAATCCAGGAAGAGTTTGAGTCATGCACAGTGTGGAAAAACACCAGTGGAATAGGCAACTTTTATTCCCACACCCACAAGAGGTAGATTCAGACTGGAGGAGGTACAGAAAACGCTCTCTGAAATGATTAGGAAAATATTCTTGTTTATATACAAAATTTGGCTTATTTTGAGTAGCAGAATAAATAAGAGGATGCTGTGGCTGTGCTTACTGGGGGTAAGTACCAGGGAAGCAGGTGATGTATTCGCACTAAAAGACTATGCTTTGTAGTATGAAAGCCTTAAAGACGCACAAGTGAGTGACAGACAGTCCCTTGTATGTTTTGTTTTCACCTTCTTGGGCACTTCTGTAAAAATGTGGCACATCCACAGGTTCTGCTCAGTTACTCCCTCCCTGCCCCCCATTCTGCAGAAAATTTACAAAACAGAGTTAGGGAGGATGCCTTCCCCTGTACATTGAGCCTGTGTTTTGTACTTAGTGCGACAGTGGTCCAAAATCCTATGAAGATGCATAGGTCTTAATTGGACAGGATTTTTACATCTGAAAATAGGAGTTCAAAAGACGGGAAGCAGTCTTTTTGAAATTTACTTGCAAACAATGCCTGTGCTTAGCACCTCCATTCATCCCGTAATCCCACAACAGGACCTGTCATCAAGTGGTACTCAAACCTGCTCGTGTCTACTGCAGCTTCATTACTGGAAATGAGGTCTATTTATACTGCTTTGAAAGCTCCAGGCAATTCAAGTCTGGAGGAGAAAGACAAGCTCAATAGCCTGAGCAGTGTTTGTTTGCCTGGTTTTATCACTATCAGCAAAGGAAGCAATTTTCATAAACAGCAGGAGCAGGGAGCTCCTGCCCAGCATGGCTGTACCTCCAGCCCTTGTGCACCGCTCCGCACCTGAAGCCTGCCCTGGTGCAGGGAGGTGATGACAATAGGCCTCCAAGATAAACAAAATAACTGAATAAAAAGTGCTGAAAGCCAGCAGCAGGTGAACTGCTAGGAACAAACCCCTCCTGCCCATCACCCCACCTGCGAGGCAAGCTGAGCTGTGGCTGGGCAAAGCTTATCATATAGGTTAACACAAGGTCCTTTTCTCCCCTCCTGCCCTAACACCTTCCCAACTTTCAACAATTGTTTGATTACTTGTGTGATACAGGTAGAGAGGAAGAATGATTAGCTGTCCCTCTTCCTCTTTCACAACAAATCAGAGAGGAAGCAGCTCGGCTGGGGCTTTGTACAGCAGCCAGGTGCTGCTGGGTGGCTGCTCTCTTCAGGAAGGTAAATATTGGGCTAGAGACAATTACAGCTTGTGTTCAGAGGTGCCTGCACGGGCGGCAGCCTTCATGTCATGTGAACCCCATACTCCAGCATGCATTTGCATGTCTCCTGCTGAACCAGCTCTTGGTGGTGTGTCTTCAGCAGTAATTGGCTCAAGCTTTGAGTAAACATTGGGCTCTGTTAATTGGAGAGATGGTGCACATATGGAGGTACTCTTTGCAGGGGTTGAAGTGCTGTTTATCTTTTATTCCAGCCCGGTTAAAGGCAGCTGTGTTAGGAAGCAAGCAGATGATCCAGCTGAGTTGGCCTGTACTCCAAAGACCACTGGTGTCACCAGGACTCTGCACTCCTGCACTCTCCAGAGCGTATTCCTCTCCTGCCGCTTGCTGCCAATGCTTGCTTTACTTTACTTACAATTTCTGGAAAGAGAAATAGAATGAGTGAAACTCTGGAAGTTTTCACTGTGGCAATATGCTTCCTAAAGCATTTCTCGTCTAAGAGGCCAACAATAGCTGGCTGCAGAGGCACTGGGCTCCAGAAGAAGTCCTTCCCTGAGGTGGAAGCAGTGATTGCTAGAGAGAAGATGGCAACAATTGGCAGGATTTGTGTATCATGTGGTCTGTGTTCATGGTTGATGGTAGTGTCTGTACTGGCTCTTACTAGGTTTCACTGTCTACTGTAGAAAGACAATCCTCACTCCATTGTGAAGGGTTGTGCAAAAACTGTCTAGCAAATGATAATATTATGACGAGAGGTATCAGCCTCTGCCTGTATCATCTGTACTAGGCTCTAGCAACTATATCCAGCAAAAAGAGCAGATAGGGTAAACAGGGAGGCCAGATAAAGTAGTGTGAAGGGAGCAAAAGCACAAAGAGGTGAAGTAACGTGGTCAAGGTCACGCAGCAGGTCAGAGTCGGGCCAGCCTCTGCATCTCACGGGTCCTCGGCCAGTGCAGCAGGCCCAGTGCAGATGCTGCTGCTGCCCAGTGCAGATGCTGCTGCTCTGTCTCACACACTCTGTTCTACATCAAGTACAGGCACCCTCTGGGAAATAGTTTGCTATTTTAACAGCTGCAAACTGCGCAGAATAGATTCAGGTTATGTGATGCTTTCTTCCAGGTACTTAGTATGAAAATCAAGGTAGCACAATGGAAACTCAGGATCTTTTTGGAACAGCTTAGCATGGTGTTAAATCAGCTTTCTACTGGAGCAGCACTGTTCACGCAATCTAGAATTTCATGAAAGTCCAGCAGGCCCATTTCATTGCAGCCCCGTAGCTCCAGGAAGAGCAGAGTGAATCTGGAATACACAGATCTTTAGGGCTTCTGTCAATCCAAACAGCTTGGGGCTGACAAGGCAGGGAAACCTTTTTCTATTTTGTCTCCACCAGATACCTGGGTGGTATTGCCCAATGATGATGGGAATAGGCGGGGACTCATTTATCATCTCTTCTATTTTTTCTTTTTATTTATTTTCCTTTTAAAAACATGCTAAAAAATTAATTCAGTGGTGGGGAAAGGTGACAGATTAACAACCCCAGAGATTTCAGCCCTCTGTTTATCCTCTGAACAGAGAGCTGTAAGCGTTCCCGGTGTTCCTCCAGCACTGTGCCCCAGCCCTGACCTCAGGGACTAGCTCCCAAGACAGCAGCTACCACATCCCTCCAGCACTTCCATCCCGCTGGAGCTGCATCCCCTTGGATGGAGCAAGGAGTGCTGTTTGGATTTTGAGTCTGTGCCAGGGACTCCTGCAAATGAGGAAATGGATGATGATCTACCCTGTAACTCTGCATTGTGTTGCATAGCCATGGTGAGGCTGTGGCTGTGCAGGGCAGCTGCATAGGGATGTTGGTTCAAGTTTTCTGGGCCAGGCAATGCACTTAGAGGTCTCACTCCACCTTTTTCTTTCCTATCTTCAGTCCTCTCCCTCTGAAGAGCGGAAAAAAGGTAATCATGTGGGAGCACAATCGAAAAGGCCTTTGTGATGCCCAGATGTCTGTGGATGGTGCTTTCCACCTCACTGAAGTGCAGAGTAGATGATATTTTCATACTAGTATGTGGAGTAAGACAACCATGTAGCTGTGGTGTGATTCTGACAGTCTGTGCATTTGCAGTTTCTGTCAGCTTCTAGAGAATTTTTAGATGCTTTGTAATCAAGTGATTTTATTTAGGGAATAAACATGCTCCATGGGTCATAACATTAGGTTGCCAACTTTGAAATGGTAAAATTTGTTCCACTATCCTTCCAGCCTTTCTCACTGACATACTTGGTTGGATTTTGTTTGATAATTCTCACTATGGTTCATTTCAGTTTCCCACCATAAAGGCCTTGTGTAGTTACCTTGTCATCAGCTCTCATGTTTGGAATAACCCTTTGCAAACCAGGTATTTCCTTCTGCTATAAAGCTAGAGTGTTTAGAGAAGAGAAGAGTGCATCCTTCATAAACTAGTAAGCATAGGTTGGGAATGAGGGTATCTCTGTGGGGGGTAAGGCTTCCCAATGCACACAAGCAATACCTCCTTGCAATTAGTGATGCTGCCACTGCCCTTTCCCCTCACTCCAAGTGACATTCCAAGGCATGTATTTGGCGTTTGAACTACCCTGTCTCCCAGACCCAAGGGACAGGGGCTGGGACAGCTCTGTGGGAGGCCCTGGTATTGAATCCATTTGGCTGATGTGCCCAAGGGCCCTTCCATCATCACCTGCCTCCAATTGGAGTGAAGGCGTCCACTGCGCCAGGTGGTACACAGGAATTTTATCCAGTGTGAGTTACTCACAGAAGAACCCCCTCCTTTGCCCTTTCTGTCTGTGATATTGGATGAGTGACCCCATTCCCCTTTTTTGCTGAAGGGACAGAAATTTGGTAATGGCCATAATTATGTCTGAACATTAAATGAATGCTCTGGATCATCACTGCTGTATCCACTTGTCCGTAATTACCAGCAATGGACATGGTGGCTTCAAAGGCCACCCAGTTATCATTTATGTTTACTGTAAACACAGTAGCTGTTTTGGGTTACGAGGTGGTCATTTTGCTGCAATTTGATGAGCCAGACCCTGAAATCCTCACCTGACACCAGCTCCCTCCCTCCTTAAGGAAGAGAATTCAGTGCAGGAGTGCTCTATACCACCTAAAGAGGGAGGATGGACCGGCTGTGATTTGTGCAACCACAGGATTTGCAGTTTCCCTCAGATCCCCCTGAAATCCAGGGAGCAGTTCCATGTTTGCTAATGCTGTCTCCCTCCAACACCACTGCTGTCAGGACTCTAGGACATGCATAATAGCTTACCTGTGCCACTTGGAATGACGCTGTCCTAGCTCAGTGCGGAGGGCATTCAGAAAAATGCACTGTGTGTTGTTAGTGTGATCTAAAGCAAGACAAGCCTGCTGCCAACTGAGGAGGAGAGAAGCTCAGATAAATAAAAAGCTTTGGTCATTTTTGAGAGCTGAGGACAAGCTGATACTGCCCATGGCTTTGGAGTAATCTCTACAAAATCACAAGCTGGTAACTAGTGCCTGATGGCAGCAGAGTGTAATTTATGAACTGTCTCTTACTGCCTTTTGTGTCAGTGAGCTGGAACTTACAGTTACAGTCATTCGGCCAGAAGAGATGGGACTTTTCCAAGTTTCTCTCAGTTGAAAGTCTTCCATCTGGCACAGTGTTTAAGAAATACCATCAGAGCAGGCTTTTAAAGTAGTTTTTGGCTGGTGTGTAATCCTTCCTTATTTTTGTTCTTGCTGCTTTCTTACCAGAGGAAGCTATAGCTCTGTGGTTACAGGATGCACTGTAAACACTGATGGACTGAAGGGGAATGAAATGAAGGCAACATACTCTGTTGCTGCAAGAGCATCACTTTATGGGAACTGGGTTATAACACAGGGAAACAACACACCACTACTGGGGAATAAAACTGTGCTTATGCATCAGCTTTAAGGCCAACCCACAGACTCATCCTTCAGGAAAATGGGCACAAAGGAACCACTGCTGTGCAAGGTTTATGCTTTCAGTGAGTGGAAATACTGCATTGAGCCGCACTCCACAGCTTGCTTTGAAATAGCTGGAGCAGCTCAGCAGAAAGACTGCCCACAGCAGCAGGGGAAGCGGGCAAGTAGGCACCTGCAACCTGACTCCAGGTAAAGAGGTCCCACTCAGTTATTCATCTGCATGGAAAAAAAGATGCTTCATCTTATCTTTAAAGGAAAGAGCAAATTGGCTGTGTGTTTGCAGCAGGTAACATGTATCAGGGTGATGTATTTATAAGGGGAGGAAAGAACAACACAGTCAGTGCCTGTTTATTTATTGTTTCATGAATTACAAAGGCTAAATAGACTAAACACTCCTTCACTCCAGAAAGAAAAGCAGTGCCAATATGTGTGATTGAGAAATTAGCCTTCCAATGAGGTTAAGATGGTTATAATGTTCTCCTCCCAGTCAATAACTGAGATACATCATAGTCTTGAACAATAATTTCACAGAAAAGCCCTGGAGACAGACAGCTACAAAGCCAGCCTTGTGACAGAAACCCCTTATCTGAGACTTCCTAATAGATCCATTAGCTGATGTTGTCATGTTATGACACGTGTATATGTTCTGTAATGTGTGGCATGTAGTTTATCAGCAGTTTATGGGTTGTCAATATTTGCAAGTGAATGTTTCATGTAAATTGAGAAAGATGTGTTACACATCCGGAACGCTGCATTGGGTCTCTGCACCCTCCAAGGCTTTTTGGCTGTGCACTGCAGCCAACGACAGTTAATATATTCATGGTCTCAAGGCAAAGATACCAGCAAAGTCCCCAGAGGACTAGAGAGCAGTGCTCTCCTGAGCAAATATAAGTTCAAGGAGCATAAGGAATAAGGAGCTGAAAGGATTGATTTGTAAGATAAAAAGTTAAAAAGGCAAAAGAAAATTTTGAGAAATGCTTACTGAGAAATTAACATAGGGTAGGGAGGGAAGCATCAGAGGAGAATAGGTTGCATAGCGTAACATAGGAGGATACATGGGGGAAATTCTCAAGAAGGAAATTTTAGCCTGCGTAGCAGAACATGTTCCATAAAGCAAGGTATGTGAGAATGGAAATGGGGAAAGCAAAAACTAGCTTGAGTGATATACTACAGAATGTATTGAAGGCATGCTCTGCCTTGGCAGCAGGAGAGAATGGTCACCCAAGGTCTGGAGATTTTTAATTTCAGCCTTTGCAAGAGCAAACAGCCGCATCAGACACATGAAATGTTACGCTTGTTCTCAGGACCTGACCCACCTCCTCTTTAGCCGTCAGCCCTCCAGCCCTGTCAAATTGCAAAGGACCAGCTGGAGCAGGTGTCAGCAGAGATGTATCAGTGCTGAGTTTTGCTGGGGTTTCTCAGAGCAAGTGACAGAATCTCTTTTATCATGCTGAGCCTTCTCCTGTCAGCAGAGCAGCCGGATGAAATTTCCTTCTCTGGAGACCCCCTTTCTGTTGCTGTGTAGCCAAAGGATTCTGTAGGCTCTTTTACTGTCTTAATTCTCATCAGATTTGCATCATTCAGGCCTGAAAAAAAAACCCCAAAACATAAAGCTGACTTTAAAACAAAAGTCTTTCCACAGACCTCACCAAGGAGTTCTGACTTCAATGTGTTTGAAAATAGTTTGGGATGTTTTGCTTCTGAACATTTGGAAAGTCTGGACTGGGTTGTTTTGTACTAACTTTTACAAATGCTGAACGTCTGGCTCTGCTGACATTACTTCAGGTGTTAATTCCAAGTCATTTAGTGTGTTTGAACTCATAAAGAGCAAAGGTGTTTTCTACATTTCAGTAGATGTGCTTAAAATACAGAGTGGTGCTGTGTGTCCAAATTTAGGATGCTGCAGGGAAACCCTAGGCCTAGAATTTAATTTCTGTCCTCTACAAAGAAGCAGGCTGCTCAGCAATTTTGAACTATGTTTGAGTTTGATTTTTGGAATGGTTTAATTTGGGGACATTTTAGTCTGGATTTTCTTCATTTCCTACCCTTAGAGACTATGTCAAAGACTGCCCAAGTATCAAAATGTGTTGAGTGTGAGATCTGTATCCTTTCCCATAACCTTCATTCTCTCAGGTGAACTGTAGTTTCAGTTGTTGCTAAAATATGCACCAAGGCCTTTCAGCTACTTGACAGCACATTAGGCCTGGATGAAGAGTTTTGAAACGAGGAGCAACCCTTGCAAGACTGGTCAGGCCTGGCATATACAGAAGAATAAGTGCAAGTCCAGCTGTATGTTGCTTGTTGCTGCCCACGCAATATGTTTTAGTACCACCAGCACACAGTGTTCGTGTTGCTTGTAGAGCCATTGCAGAGCAGGAACCCCAGGGCTGTTGTATCTGTAATGTATCTGGGCTGCAGCCATTCAATAGCCTATGGTTCACGAGGCCCAATGGATCCTGCAGGGAGAGGAAGAACTAGGAGAAAGGCTGGGAGCTTTAGTTGACAGCTCCTACCAGGAGGCAGGAATTGACTTGCATCCATTTGATTTATTGTCTTTTCTTCCATAAATGTAAGTTAAGAAGTTCTTGAATTGATTTAAAACAAATAAACT
Organism: Psittacus erithacus; assembly: GCA_009867235.2. Classification (NCBI taxonomy): domain Eukaryota; kingdom Metazoa; phylum Chordata; class Aves; order Psittaciformes; family Psittacidae; genus Psittacus; species Psittacus erithacus. The sequence goes on along the minus strand of WYDI02025855.1, from coordinate 93,991 downwards.
TTCCCCACTGAGTGGGAAATTCAGACTGGCTAAATCTGTGCCCAGAGCTGTTATTCTAGGTGAAGGAATTGGTATTTGGTTTACGGAGGTGTTTATTAAACACTTCTGATGGTAAGAAGGAAATTATCAACAATCTCAACAATCTGTAAAAAAGTGATGTTGCGCCATGGAAGTTGTAAAACATTACATAAAGGAATAGTCCCACAGCCCAGCTACAAAAAGGTCTTTGCAACCAAATGCCAGTTCAGTCCTTTGAAATGCCAAGGTTAATAATTTCATTTAACTTTTTATTATAACTTAAGAAAATAAAACTAGGTTACAGTAGAGACAATAAGAGTGGAGGAAAAAAAGCAGTTAAAAAGAAAAAAAGAGGTTTAAGTGAAGCATAGGATTGCAGTATGTTTATTGGGCTGTGTGAAACCAGCTGGAATCAGCATCAGCAGTCACATTGATGGGTGCTATTCAAGTGATGTCTCTATTCATGCGGGATTAGACGGCTGTCTGGCTGCTGGCTGAAAAATCGTTATTTTTAGTGCCTTCTCCCTTCAGTAGGTTTTCGTTCTCCTTCTGACAAGGTGCAGTTGGGATACGTTTTATCTTCCCTCTCCCCTTGTACCAGGTTTTGAACAAACAGAATTCTCTCTGGTTGTTAAGCAGTTTTCTCTGTCCCTTTTTTGTCGTTTCCTACCAGAGGATGATGGATTTGGTCATTTCTAAGGACCTTCCCAGCTGTTTTGGACATGAAGACAAAAACAAGCGTGGAGAGATTCACTGATATTATGGAAGATTAGACTGGGGGTTTAAGTATTTCTTTCAAAAAGATGCCTTTTTTTCCAGTTTGACTCTTTCCTGGTGTGCATGACTAAAACACCCATGATACAGAGTCAGTGCAAAGACCAAGGGATCTAACCCTCAGCTGCTGTAAACCAGAATTGCCCAGTGAAGTTTAGTACAAGCTAGCCAGCTTTGCACCTGCTGGCAAACCACCCACAGCAGAGGCTGTGCATCTGTCTGGGCAAGGTAGTGAGCACAAAGTGATATTCCCTCTCTGATTTTTCATCAAGAGTCAACCACCAAGACGATGGCAGTCTCTTCTTTGAGGTAGGGGGTCCAATGTGGCAGCTCATCAGTGGCATTTGGTTTTCTTCTGTCCTCCCCCTCCCCTGCTCCTTGCAGAGCTGGGCAAACTCTCCCAGCAGCACTTGGTCTATGGTTGGAGGGCATAGCTGTCATTCCATTAGGCTTGGCTAGGCCTGCGTTAAAGCGTGTCATACAAATTGAGGGGATCCAGCATATTGACAGACAGATATTTAGCATGTAATTGCACTGAAAGTGCAGCACAAAAGCTCTGGGAGGTAGGAGAGTGAAGGATTTGGAATGCATGAGATCTAGTTGGAGTGAGGTTTGGGCTTCTTTTGCCGAAGTGCATTTGAGCTCCATAACAGGTGTGATGGTAAGGCACAAATACATCATCCCACAGCCACTGCGGCACTGTGTTAGTCCTCTTCCAGCCTGCCTCATCCTGCTGAAGAAATCCTGTTTGAGGCAGTATCTGTTACAGAGCAAGCAAAACCATCCCATGGGCTGGTGCACGGCTCCTGCATGCTCGCACACAGATCCATTTCTTAAAGGAAGCTGAACTACATGTCTCTGGCTGTATCAAAACATTGCTTCCTGCTCCTTAGCCTCACCTATGCTACAGTGAATGAATCCCAAATGCCTCATGCACCACGGGTTTTGTATCATAAAGATGGAACATAAATTTAGCATATATTTGGCAGTACAGAAAAAGGATCATTTTAATTGCTAGGCTTTAGCATTGGTCATTAAGGACCAATTTGATTTATACTGAAACTCCAGCTCCTGCCTCCGGATGCAACCAGGTTGTTTGAGCCTTCATGCTCCTGGCGTCAGCCTGCACCCATTTGCCATCATTCAGCTCTTGGGAGCCAAGGCTTTAGGGAAGGTCATTAGGTCCGAGAGTCCAAAATTCATCAGTGACTTTTACAAAGACTTTTACAGCTCATATCCCCAAGTCAGTAGCAGAACTACTAAAGAAAAAGTAATAGAGTGACTTCAGAAAAAACATTTGAACTGGAACACATACCCAAATAATCCCTCAAATACTCTGTGAGGGGGGAGAACTGCTCAAACGTATTCGCTAGACATGGTCATGAGATTGAAAAGAGAAGGAATTACTGGCTGTGAAGACTTCGTAGTAGGGCAGGTTGCAGATTAAACTGCTCATACATACTAATGGGGAAATAGGTGTAAACCAGTCGTTTCTGAGCTGGAGTTAGGACCAGTGGTGGGAAAAGTTGCATGGCTTTTAGGCTGCTTCTTTGCACTGTACCTTTGCTTATATGCTTAGGTGAATTTTATCCAACTGTCCATCAGCTGGAGTTTGTTAAAGGTAAAATTACAAGAGGAAATTTTTAAAACAGGCTACTGAGATCTGACTCTTGAGTTTATTTTGAGCATTCCTGATGTCTAGAAAATTGAAATCTATGATTTTGAACCTGGTCAGAAAGCAGCAGGAAAGAGGTGCTAAAGTGGTGGAAGGACTTTGGTTAACATTTTAATTACCACTTAGTAAATTAACACTGTAAATGGACATTTATCAGATCCTTCAGCTGATGCTGAGGAGATGCAGGTTCTGCAGTTCTGCTACAGACCTTATGAGGTGTTTGGCCACTCTTCTTTCCTTTGTCTTTTGCTGAAGACAAAATCTCCCTAACTTCAGGGACATTGTGTTCACTAAATCTTTGCAGACCCTGGGGACAAGGATGAGTCCCTGGAAGTCCTAATTGAATTTATTAATTTGCATGAATAGGTTCCTTTCCTGAACTCCTACAAGCAGCTGAGCAGAGGCAGCAATCCCCAGTGGTCAGACCGCAGGACTGGCTCTGGAAGTGGGTGTTAGGTGTTGTACACGCATGTAAGAGGGGAATGTTCCTGTCACCATGCAGTCTACGTGGATGATATAATATTGTAGGGAGCTGGGTGGAATGTAGCAACAAGCAGTATGATTGATCATTGATGATAAGCTCTTGTCATGTTCACTTGATTTAGACTGTTTTAAGTGTATCATTTACCGATGTACTATTTACTGTGTCTGTGAGAAAGAGGAGATTCCACAAGCAAGTTGGGTTGTTTTAAAAGATTATGTTGTTTAGTGCCTTCATTTTTGAATGGTAAAACTAAGAAAGTTAAAAGGGATATGTGTACAGGTACCAAGTTGTCCAAAATAGGAAGACATATGCAGGTCCACAGATCTCCTTCCTGTTAAAGCACAGCTTTTCTAAAAACTGTGGAAGAACTGCCAAGTAAAATAAGAAGCAAAGACAAATGTGTCCGTATGGCCACATCCTAGGGAACAGGGGAGGTGTAAGCAGTGATGGGATGCATCACAGTCCTAGTTTGTGCCAGGCGAGTTTGCAGCAACTCTCTTGACTGGGATGGCAGGACTAATTTATTCCCCAGTCAGAGGGGGGCTGGAGTTTTGCCATCATCCAGAAGCAAAAGTGCCAAGCAACTGTAACATTACTAACTGGGGGCTGTTGCTCTGCTGTTTGCAGCCACACCTTCTGTATGCTTCCTCTCTGTACAGCCCAGGTCCAGGTTGCTGTCAGAGAATATGATAAAGGAATAAAGCTGCAAGTGGGATCACGTTTCCCTTCACTCCCTGTGTGTATGTGTGTGTGTCTTTGTTTTTTCTGTGCTGTAGCTCAGGGGGGCTCGTAAATCTTGGAGACGACTGTGGTTTTTTTCTCTCCCCCTGTATGACTGATGGTGCGAATTTATGTGTGGTATTTCTCTCCCCCAACCTCACTCTGTTAAAATGAGACAGGAGGCCAGTAAATTTGCAGGGAGAGCTGTGCAGGGTTGTGGGTCCCTCACCCCCTCCTCTTTGCAGCCTGAGGGCTGGCTGTTCCTAAAAGGTAATGATTTTGGGGTTTCAGCATGGGGTGGTGCTGTTTGTGTCAGTTTAATTTTCCTGGATGAGCATGCTCTGACCCTCTGCTTTAGCACAGGTGGTGAAGAGAAAGATGCTGTCAGGGGAAAGTACACTCTCCCAGGTTAGCATCAGCCTGGGGAAGGGGAAAATCCTGAAAACAAGGCATCCCAGAGCAGAAGCCCTGCTGGAGTGCTGTTCACCTTCATCCCAATGATGCACTGAAACACATCCAAGAACACAGTCCTTCCCCTCTTTCCTCTTCTAACTGATATGACCAAGCTAAGAAAAGGAGTTTCAGTGTTTCAAGTCTGTTGCTTTACAGGAGGGAGCAGGATTTTTATGATGTCATAAAAATATTTGTGTCTGCTTCTAATTCATGAAATATTCCTGAGAGGGGCCCTGCCTGTGCCCCTTTCCCTGAAGTACAGGGTTGCCCTGTACCCAGGCAGTGTTTCCTGCCTTTCCTCTGGCTGACTTCAGCTCAATTAATCCCACATAGCTCAAGCTGTAACTGAGAAATCCAGCCTGCAGCCTGAATGCCACCTTGAATCTGAACTCCAGAAGGAGTATTTCTGCTAAAATAAGTTGTTTTCAAAGCATATTCCAGGCTTATTCCAGTGATAATTGATTTAGCATCAGGAGCAGGACCTGGAAGTTTCAGTTCCTGGATAGATCTGGTCAGGAATTATAAAGGAAGATGAGATTCTTTTCTATCTACTTTTTTCCCTGAATCAGAAGGATGCCCAAGTTCACAGTGGAGCTTCCAGCAAAAAAGATAGCTTCCTGGCATAGTCTGCAAAGAGTCATCCACACCCTTCCCCCATAGAGAGGAGCTCCTGCTCCAGCCTGAGCTTTAGGGAACCATCAGTATTAAGCTTCACAGACATGTCTCTGATTTGTATTTAATAACAAGAAAATGAAATACATTCCATGAGACTATTTAAGTAGTGTTTAGATTAAAAGATTTGGATGATTATGGCAATTATTTGTAACACTCATACATCTGCACTTATCCATGGCCCAGCCAGTAAAGCTGGAAATGTGTTTATAACAATCAATTTGTCTTTTTTTTTTAATATGCAATAAATATTTTATTAAAACTAAGCTGAAAGCTGTAGAGCCTTAGCTTACACATTACTCAGTTTCATGCTTAGTGCTTTCCCATCTATCAAGATGCATTGCTAAAGACAAAAGAATGCAGGGACCTGACTCACAGATGAAGTTTAATTTTTATTGCATAGTTTCCCCAAAGAGCATGATTTTTTATGTCTTTATCAGCTTGAGTTGCCTTTCCCCTGCTCTCTTCTACAAGATACAATACAAAATGAGGTGGATTAGAAATGTTGCTATAAGACTGCTAGCACTGTAGAGATACAGAGATAGAATGGCCTAGCATAACACTTGCCAAAATATCTTTCAGTGATGTAGAAGAATGACCCCTCAGCCACCAGCTTTGTGTCCCCATGGCTGCAATTTGTCACCTAAACCTTGTGGTGGTCATTGCTGGGATTATAACAATAGGGGCTGGTGGCAGAGACCTCAGTGGAAATGGTTAACCACACCACAAGATTATGTTGTGGTGCCAACCAGGGTTTATCAAGCCAGGAATTTTCAGCCTTTTAGTCTTTTACATAGGCCCACATGTCATCAAAAACTCTTCATGCCAGTGTCAGGTTCTGCATTGCTCCCCTTCCACGTCCTTGCCCTCTGGAAGGAGCTGCCTGGCTTGGGAAGCAAAACCCTTCTTTAGGGGATCAGCCTCCTGCCTGTCCTCTGCCCCAGGTACCCCAGATGGTGTATCTAGGCCTGGAGTGCAGCCTGAACTGAAGTGTTCAGCACACTCCTTCAGCCCTGAGTAGTGGGTAAAGTGTTTTTACATCAGTGCTTTCTAGGTTCTTGGAGGAGTTTGGCCATCACAGCTTGGGAACTTAGGTTTTCCCTTCTTGGGGGCTCTGAGTTAAGAGGCAAAATAATCATTTAAGGCGTAACCTGAATTCATAACCATGTCACATGGCCAAGTTTAATCAGTTTAAAGTGTCTTAAAACCAATCTGGTTTTAGCTAAGCTTATTGCACTCAGTGAACTTCATCTGCAGCACAGCAGACTTGTTCTGAGTTCTGCAGAGTTAAGTGAGCATGTACAGTGTCTTCCTGGCTGATAAAGCATCTCACACATGCAGATCTCAGAGCTGTTTGTGTAATCTGGGCTGGTACAGGAGGAAAAACAAACTCTTATGCTGTTGTCCAAAGCTCCAGGTGGATTGCCAGGGCCGGGCTCCATCAGGGACACTGAGGAGCTGAGTATGCTGGGTGGGACAGGGGAGACAAGTGAGTGCCTGTGGAGGTTGGGCTGGGGCTTTGGTCACTGTCAGGATTTATAGGGAGGTCAAACAACAGTGTTGGTTTGTTCATTTCAGTTTTGTCTTTCTGATCTGGAAACAAGAGGGGTTCAGGACCAAATTCTAGGACTTCTGTCTTGTGGGTTGGTGCTTTGTTCCTTTCATTAGGACACGCATGAAAACTGATTAAACAAAGATTATGTTTTATATTGAACCACCAGGATGAATCAGAAATGTGGAGGATAGGCTCTCATGGCTATATGTTTGCGTGAGCCTAGTGTGTTGCGTCTGTAAAGTCCACCGGTCACATTTTTGCCTTGGCTCTGCCCTGGGTCTGTTATCACACCATGATCTGTCCCTTAACCCTCTGGCTGACATTTCATAAAGGCCAACTGCAGCTAAACATCCCGGGAGCAGTGACTCCCCAGGGCAGCTTTCAGCTCCAGATCCTTAGCCTTGAAAGTGTGCAGATAACGGTGCTCTCCAGCCAGGCCAGACTGAGTGAATGTGTCTGAACTCAGTTATCCTTCCAGAGCTTGAGGTTCACCTACCCTGAGCAGTCTTTGGTTGCTGGAAGGACCATCCAGACACTCATAAATCTTTGGTATAACTCTGAAGCGGCTTTGCTGACAAATTGGCACCCACTTTCTCCCCCCGTCCTGCAATGTGACTCTTGCACTCAAGGCTGCTAAGAGCTATTTCAGGCCCCGGAACAAATTAAATATTCGTCTCCCCTTTGCCCTGGCAGTTGCCTCCACACCACCCTTTCCCCTTCCCCCCGGGCTGAGTGCTTTATAGCACAGCAACCTTAAGCTGGCAGTGGCAGCTGCAAAGCACAGGAGCAGGCTGGATGGGTGCCCCTCTCCAGCCCCTTATGTTACTGAGCCTTGGCTGGGCACCCTTCCTCTCCATGCCCCCTTGCTGCTTTGCAGCCCACCTACTGCTGCTTCAGCCCCAGCTAAGAAGTTGGCCCCAGATTTCCTCTCTCCTTGCCATCATTCCCCATTAACAAGCCATTCCTTTTGTATGGCACATGATCCAGAATTGTCTTGACAGCTCTTTGGGTCTCTTCCCATCCACATTCAACAAGAGCTGGGGTGCCCAGGGACTACTCTGCAACAGAAGAGGGGGTATATTGGTAAAGGGGCCATAAAGAGCTATTGAGTGTGAGCTCTGTGTGTGTAATAGTTGCACAGAGAAAGATTATACGTGGTCACTGTCCTCCACAGCCATTGTGAAACACCAACTGCTGTCTAGCATGCAGAATAAAGACAGCAGAGTCCGACTTTCTTTGAAGCCTTTGCTTCAGCTATATTTTTTTTCCTTCTGCTGTGCCAAAATGCTCTTAGACACACATCTGCCTTAAAAACAACAATCTCTCCTTCCATTAGCTCAGTTAAAGCTTTTCTGCAAGCTTTTCATTTTGAAAAGACAAGGAAAACCAGAGAAAGAGAATGAGCTCAGGACAATCAGACATGTGGTTCTTGTGACAAAAAAGTAAATTGAATTTTAGTCAAGAAATGTGAGAGATTTAGAACAATACAGTTAGTACTTAGTGGAATAGCTGCCTGACAAGCACGTAAGACCAGGGTAATCCTCCATCAGTATGTAAAGCAGACACAAAACAAGAGCAAAGAAAATAGAGAGCAGGCTCTTTGCTTGACAATTTAAATCCTAAGGATACAATAGCTATATAGGGCAGAATCACACAGCAATAGCCATGAAGGGGTGTGTAGTAACTTTTGCCATGGGATGCGGGTATAACCCATATAAGTGCAATTGGTGCCAGTGTGGTTTGTGGCCATAAAATGGACTTTTCTTATCAGCGCCTGTGTTCATGTCTTGTTACTGTGTAGCATTAGCTAAAGCTTTGACAGACCTGGGGCAAATGAAGCTTTGCAGAGAAGCACAGAGGTAGGCAGCCTTGCAAGAAACTGAGAGTGTTAGTTATAGTATTCACAGCTTCTTCCTTTCTTCTGAAAGTAAGTGATTATTTGGATAAACTGATAAGGCTGTAGCTTCCATAGTGCTCTGTGTGCTGGAAACCTCTGGTGCCAAACTTGTGCAACTTTCATTTTCAGAAGTCACCTGGGAACAACATGTTTGTTCTTCCAAGACGCTGTGTGTTAGATGAGACAGTAGTATTACTGCAGCCCTATGCAAAAACCACTAGCTCCTCTAAAGCCAAAGGGTATTAAAGAATTTCAAGCTCCAGGAACTGATGCTACAGCTAGGCCAGCAGAAGTTTGTTTAGCAAAATACATTTGCTTTTTCAAAAGAAATGCTGCATGTCTGCAGTGCTTCTGAAGGCCAGGTTCTCAAAAGGGGAACCCCAAGCTAACTCACAGACTAGCACATAATTGTCGCAGGTAGGATGGTTTTCTGCACTTGCCAGTCATTTAAAGCCTCACATACAGCTGGCTGCCTTTGTTGTCCAAGTGCCTGCTTGTACAATGAGATTTACCTGTTGTGTTATGACAGACAAGTGATTAACATGAGAAAGACAAGTTGGATCTGGTACTGGGCTTCCTGCATATCTCCCTTGCATGTCCTCCCAGATGTTTCCTTGGAAGCAAAAGGAACTGTCTGTGCTGCTGGTGGCTCAAAAACATTTGTGATGGAGGTTGACTCTTCCTGTGTCGCTATGGCTGAAGGGACAAGATGTCCATGAGGGCCACTATTATACAGTACAGTGCATTGATCAGCCACTGCCTCCACTCTATGGTGTGTTGCAAATAGGAAAAAGAGCTTGGATTTGTACATTGTGCCGGTGATGTGCTTTGGCGCTGTACCTTCTTCCATAGAGCTCCCATTCCTGACGACTTTGCAGTATTCCATCTGGCAGAAGTTCTCAGTTCAGACCCAAACAAAACCCCAAAACATCTACAAGCCTATGTGTGAAGGTGCTGTCTGTCTCTGGCCCTGCAGTGAAATGTAACTGAAAATACTTTTTCCTATGAATGAAATACAATGTTTGTGTAACTTCCTAATACAAGCATTTAGGCTTCTTTGCTGCGTAAGGATGCTTTCCTCAACTGGGCATTAAATTGGACTTTTTTGTGGCCTTTTCAATGATTTTCCCATTCAGATTATCGCACATCTGCTTTGATGAGTCTTCCAATTGTCAGATTATACACATAGACCTATCTGTTCACATAGATCTATCTGTTAACACGTACTCAAATTTTTCTTTTTATAATGACTGTACTTTACACCTTTTATCTCCAGTAACTTTCACTTAATTATTTACTAAGCCAAAAATGAGCCCTGATGTACCTGATACCACATGTCGCCTCTTTTTTAAGAGGCTAGGGAGTAAAAGAAAAGAAATTAAAAAGTCAGGTACCCAGCAAAACATTCTTGGGGTAAGAGCAGAGGGCTGATGCCCCATTAATCCCATTGCAGTGCTGTGTGAGGCCCTGCAGAGCCACAGCTGTGGTGGCACCTGTGCAACTCGGCAGCCTGCAGTCCCTGCACAGCCTGTGCTCCCTGGGACCTGTGGGATGCAGTGATGGAGTTGCCATTTACCATCAAAAACAAACAGCAGGCTGTGGGAATAGGAGCGGCTTCCTTTTCCCTCCAGCCTTGTCAGGCCATTTTGGTGCCGGTGGTGCTGAGCAGTTGCACTGCGAGGAAGCCTGGAGCAGCACAGGGCTCCTCAGCTCAGATCTGGCAGCCGGGGTGGATCAGGAAGTTGGGCAGGGGCAAGGTCACCTCTTGACCTCCCATTCGGCAAAGAATGCAACTTGCTGTCAGGCACTAGGGAAGGCTTTTTTTCTTCCTGCAGCTTAAGATCCCCATGGTTTCTGATGGGAAGAAGCTTGCAGCACAATTTCTATTTTATTTTCTCAAGTGTTTTTAAAAGGCTGGATGCCAATGAAATGGTGTAATCACCAGAGAGCTTTAGAGAGTGGCTCTTCACTAAGAAGGTTTACAAGGGCAAAAAGCTATGATTAGGATTTTATTATGCCATATGAAGCCCTGAAGTTCGTTGATGATCTTGGCATAACAGGACCATAATCTTTCAAAATAAAATATTGTAACAAAGAGGGAAATCTCTAAAACACTTTTAAGTACCAATAATCTTTCAAAAAATGAAAACTGTGTTCTACTTGTGCCTTTAAATGTTGTGATTCCATTGCCATTTGGGTTTTGTATCCATATAGCAAGAGCAGAATCAAGTCCCAGTGAGTGAGTCTTGATTCAACTTCTCTGGTTGGTTTGTGCCATCCTGTCTCTTGCCCTTTGGGTTGTCAAACCTGGCTGGTGTAAGGAGAGAGGATGGAACATCTCATCTCTCTCTGATCATACTTCATACTTTTAATATTATTACAAATCTGTCCATTGCAAATTATCTTAAGAGACATGCCAAACTATCATAGCGCCTTTTTCTTAGATGAGGATAATGAGGCTGAGATGTTTGTCATGACCTGTCTGGGATCACACAACTGCAGTGTCAGAGGCATAATCCAGGTCATCATTCACCTACAATATTCCCAGCTGGATCCAGTTTTGCTGCCATTGCAGGACAAAACCAGGGCTATATGCTTTGGAAACTGTTTGCTTTTCCTTACTGAACCCATCACCAGCCTTGGCTGGAGGCAAGCTCTGCGGTGAAACCCCAGTGTTCCTCTATATCCCACTTCTTCAGCTTTTACTGTCAAGAAGCTGTGACATAATTAAAAAAATCTAACTCCTTTTTCAGCGGAAATACTTTCCCTCTGGGTCAGTATCTGATACTGTGTCATGGCTGCAAAACAGCTTGGTCAGACTTGTCCCTCCAAGCACTTTGGAAATGTCAGCCCATCTGAAAGTTGTTCTTTGCAAAAACATCTATGGCCAAGAGGCAAACAACCTGTTTTAAATGGAAACCTGCAAACGAGCAAAGAGAAAGACAGAGCAAGAGTCCCAGTTTGTGAGCTGGTTGCATAGCAGAGATAACTTGGAAAGTATCTCAATAATAGTCATCAGCTCCTTGAAAAGAAAGCTGTCTGACTGGTTTTGTGGTGTCCTTTTTCCTATGAGACAGTCAAAATCTAAATATGAAGGCTCAAAAGTATATTTTTCCTAATGCTGGTGTAAACCAGATTCATGGATTTGCTCTGGATTAAATCCAGTGTAACTCTGAAGAAGATTTGGCCCTGGTCTAATTTAATGAGATTTAGGGGCAAGAAGAGGCCTGCTTTGTAACTGCAGAGCAAAGGTCTTCAGCTTTGGCAAGAAATCCAGCAATATCTATGGACATGTAACAGCTCCCCTGCTCTAGTGCAGAAAGGTTTCCCCTTCTACATTTTAACAGTGTGAGTGATGGAGAAGCCACCTGTGTTCCAGTTCTGAATACCACTCACAACTAGAAATGAATGTCTTATTTCTCACATTAATTGATCTACTTGGAGCTCAACTATCCGAATTTCAGGATGCTTTCTCCTGCAAGAGTGAAAAGCCAGTACAAGTTGTTGCCAGTGTTTTCTGGATTTTTTTTTCCAATACTGGTATTACATTTTCTTCCAGGCTATTGAAAAACAATATTGAAAAGCTTCATGAACTAAAAGCACAAGAATACATCTGTCCAGGATATGTCCAAAATCTCCCCAGATCCCTCCCTCTTAAAAATTCTTCTTATAGTCTGTCTTTCAAGTGGTTTCAGCCTATTAAATGCATCTTGAACAGATTTTTGTTAGCTTTATTTTTGCTCACAATATCACTGTAATGCTTCATAGAAGTAGAGGTGCCAATAATATCTGTTGCCCTCCTGTTGTTTCCTTCATGCCAGAAAGTGTTATGTGACATCTGCTAAGGGGTCTCCTTTTACCTGGCGCTGCCTGATACCGTGCTCACACCATTCCTAGCGTGGCTGCAGAAGCTGAAAGGGGCATGTCAGCAGTTCTGATTTATTTAGGTTTGCTACCTCCAGGAAAGTGAAGTGGTTCCACATTAAAAATACTGAGTTTGCCTAAAATTAAAATGTAGTTAATTACATAAAAGAGTTCAGCTGCTTGATTACAAAGTTGGAAGCACAGTTACAAAAGAAAAGGTTAACTAAGAAAATTAATTCTTAAAACATACCTGCACCCCAGCAGTGGCACAGTGTACCTGTGACTTAGTGTACCTGTCACAGGTGAAGAGCCAAAATCAGCAGAGAGAGCTGCACCTCCGAGGTGCTGTACCTTACAGCAGACCAAGGTTTCAGGCTCTCCCATGCTCTTCTCATACCAAAGAATTACAAGGAGTGTGTTGTGTCTAAATGACCCTTCATAATAGCCATCCGCAACCACAGCCATTCCTTTTTACTGGTCAGTTTAATGACAGATTGCTAAACTAGCAGCTTTGGTGAGTGCTATGTTTGGCATTCAGAAATAGCTTTGCTTACCTTTAGCTTGTCCTTGTTTTGCTATCTAGGAGATTGATTCTGTGTTCACCCCAGATAGCAAGATGGTGTATGAACCAGCTCACAATATTTTTTGCTTTAGTTTTATTAAAGTGCTTTAAAGTAGATAGAAGCAGCTGCAGACAGCTCTTTGCTAAAGCTTTGGAAGAGGGCTGAGAGCAGCTTTTCCAGGATGACCAGGGTTGGTGGAAGACCTTCTGGCTGTAAGGATGTCTGAGTTGCTGTGGGCATTGTGTTGTGTGAGTTAAAAGTAATGCAGGACACTAAGGTCCAAATCTCCAAACACATGTAGGAATGCTGATACATGAATATCTACATCGGCTGTGGAACAACATAATGTCCAAAGCAGAGCAGCTCCCACAAAATTTCCCCATGTCTGGGAAGAATCATTGGTCTTTGAAGAGGTGGCATGGGGAGAGAAAGAAGTCTCGCACACATAATAGGCATTTACCATCTGCACTGCTAACTGCTGGGGAGAGCTTAGGGTCCCAATCAGGAGGAGGGACCTTCATCTTTCTCTTTGATGACTAAGACCTGTCTGTTGCTTCTTCATTTCATGGGTGATCATCCAGGCTAAGTTCACTGGGGCTTTACAGCTGGTGGAAATGGCTGGGCACCAGTTCAATGTCCCAGAATTGCTGTAGCACATCCGGTCTGGTTTCTCACATGTGTAGGCTCTGTTCTCTCTTCTGCCCATAACAGTCATGACTATATTTTTGTGATATTTTGTGATATTCTAAATGTTAAATTACTTTCAGTGAAGATAGGTTTGAAAACAAACAGCCTTGCAGTGCTCTTCATGTTGGTCTGGGCAGTCATTAAGAACAGGACTTTTTCCCAGGGAAGTAGGCCCAGAAGATCTGCCCCATCTTTAAACATACAATAGAGATGGCTGAGTCAGGAACTCTGTCCCTCATGGAAAAAGAGATTTCCTTTAGGTGTAACCTCTTGAAGTCCTTGGTTACCCTTTGAATGTCTCAATTTCCCTCTGTGGACTAGTCAGAATGATGGGAATGGTTGGGCTTGGGCTGGGTGGATCTGAAGCTTTGATCCTCCGCTGGAGATTAGGAAGCGTTGTCCCTCTGCCAGGCTGGGTAAGGCACACAGGTAGGCACAGCCCTGAACTTTGGGAAAGTTCATACCTGAACTTTGCATCCATAGCCAACCTGTCCTGTCCAGACATGCTCCAGGAGAGAGTTTGGTCAGTGCCTGTAGGGGTTGGGTGGGGGTGGGGTTGAGGAGCTCTTGAATAAAATGATGATGATTAATTATTATTTCATAATGAGGGATTATCACAGGCTTTGCAGCTAAATAACGCAGTACTTAGCATTTCTGTGCTGTGGCACCGCGCACGTTCAAAGCGCTGTACAAACAGCAACTAAATTACTAAAATGAAGAGATTATTTAATAGCCTGTGTCTTTGCATTTCTCAGGGAAGGGTGGGGAGTGTTTAGAAACTTGCCCTCGACATTACATGCAGTCACATTCCAAGATTGTGGCTCATGTTGCCAGGCCTGTGATGTGCTTGTTTGGCTTTTATATTTGGGAGACTGTAGTTATGAAAATAAAACTAATAGGCTTAAGATGTACAAGTGCTTCACAGTCTTCCCCCTAACACCCTGCCATGGATGACAGGATGAGCTCTTTGGCCCAAGTAAAATAAGATGTCGCCCTGGCCTTAAAGTCTGTGACCCTCAAATGTATTTTGGCCCTGCTCACTCTGTCCTGCAGAAATACCCTGTGCTGCCAAGTGGTATCACATTATCTCCAGTGATAACATTTGGATCCTAGTTCAGTGACCCACTGCCTCTTCTGCTGCAGAGTTCTCCACAAGTGGCAGGGTATTCATTTGTACAGCTTACACTAGTCATTGTCCCTGGGTTTGTCCTCTGTTGCACTGTATTCCTGGTATTTTTAGAGGAAAGAGTATTATGGCTTGTTTTTGGTTTAATTGTTTTTCACTACAGCCCTGCTTGTTACAGCAGCACCATCTTCCCTTTTTAATTACAGAAACCTTAATGGGGAAGAAGTAGTTTAGGATAGTCAATAAAATAGCTGTATGGACCATCTGCAGTCCCATGTTAGCATTGTACATTTGTACAGACACCATACTGGTCTACAAAGCTATTAATGGAAAAGAGACTTCCAGATCTGCAGCTCATTTGTTTCTAAGTCTGTGGGCAGCCAGGGAAGTTTATTCCACTTCAGTGTTTGTTTTTCCTCTTTGAAGTGTTTTGGTCAACTCATACAGTCAGTGTTTAGTCACAACTTACACAGAAAACTTATGGCATCAGAGCATATTGAAATTTCAATTATGAAGTTTCTTCCGCATCAGCTGATTGGGGATGAGCTACTGCCAGCGGAGAGAGCAGCAAGGCAGAGAACAAGCTCTCCAGAAACCTTTGCAAAGCCAGGTACATAGCCAGGAGGTGACAGGGCATGAATATCCTGGGCTTGCTCAGAAAAGACTTCTGTAAGAGTAAGCTATTAATGGATAGGAAGTCTCTTGCTAACATGTCATCCCTTTGCTCCCTTTTTTCCAAACATCACACCATCAAAAACCTAGTAAATGCCAAAACCTTTGGGCCATCAAAGATCTGAGTAACATATTACCTCCTTCAGCTCCTTCTCTTGTAACAAGTCACCCTGCTACATGATTAGCCATCCTCCGTGAATGCTTTCACAGGGCTTGGTTTTCTCCTCAGTACTTCTTTTCAATAGACACTGAGCATAAATAAGATTTTAGGAACAAAACTGTGATAGCTGCAGACCAGATGAATAGGAGATCAGAGAGCACACTCCGGGGATACCTGAAGTGGTTAGATGTAAACCAGCTTAGATTTGGATGCAATCTAGTTTCATAAGCTTGATAAGTCTCACGGTTTATTACCTTATATGCAGTGCTTAGCTCACACAAATAGCGTTTCATGGCACCGGAGGTGCTGGTCTGTGCTGAACCTGAACTTGCAGCTTGTGTCTCTGTGGTCTCCCGTGTCTGTAGCATGCTCCATTTTACATGGCAAACACACCAGAGGATCCTAGCCACAGTTTAGATGCGTGCTGTTTCTCTCTGTAAATCTCTAGTGCTTTGAATTATCTTCTGTTAACTGTATTGCTACACATGAATTACTTTGGCTTGTGTAGGGAGTTACGTGGCACCAGCGGTAACTGCTCACACCGTGGTGAATCTTGGCTGGGCTTGCACCATGTTCATGTTACATCAGTTTGTAATCAGGACTTTGTTTGACACTAGCATAGCTAATGTATTGACACAAAAGTTGAGGTATTAACATAAAAGCATTGCCACAATTTCCTACTTAGTCCTGACAGTAAGAGCTCATAAAAAATGATTATTTCAGTGCCCCTTGTCAGGGGATTTGGTTAGCAACTACAAGTGAGTGTTTGTTTTTTTTTTTTCTTCTTTTACATAGCAGAAGGTGCAGTTAAATTCCAGAAATGCTGCAATCCAGCACAAGTGTAGGATCATTGATAGGTATTTTTTTCCTATGGGGGAATGTATTTTCAAACTAATTTTACAAAATCTTCTGAACTTGGCTGATAATTCCAAGTGTTCATTGCTCTCTAGTGAGCCTCACTGCTGTTGTAAGCACCGCGGCTCCTGCTGCCCGCTGGAGTGGGTGCAAAGGCTGATGGTTGGCTGAGCTCCTGTGAGCTGTTAGGGAAAATCCCATATTCATTTATTTTGGTGGGATTTCATGCATTCATTCCAGCTGCTTTCAGGGTTTTTAGAGGATTTGGCTCTGTTCAAGTTCTGAGGCTGCTGAAGAAAGAAAGGTGAGGTTACGTCTTAGCTCTGTGTGCTAATTGCTACAGCTCTGAATTGCTTCAGATGCTGCAAGCCATTTGTACTTTGCAAAACTAGGAAAACAGTATTTAGTAGAGCTTTTCCTTTGCTTTTCTAGACTGAACCATGTTGGTTACCTCAACATTTCTCCAGGCCCAGCATGGCTGCAAAACACTTCTGTTCCAGTCATCCACCCTATTCCTGCAGGGGTGGATGCTCCTTGTGCTCAGTGGCCCCAGGGGAAAATGTACCAGAGCCTGATCTGGATTTGCTGTGCTAGAGCTGCTCAGTGGAAGGCTGTACAGCTGCTGGGGGAGATCAGGCCTATGGAAGGCTGCTGGGAATTTGCACAAGTCCCTTTGGCCTCAGTTTCCCCATCTACAAAGTATGTGTGTATGTGTCAATGCCTTTGAGAGTCTGAGAAGAAAAATCACTTTATAAGTACTCATTATTTATTAAAGACAGGTCAAGGACTGTAGAAGATTTATGAAATCATAAGAAAAAATACGGCATCTTGTTTCCAGAACAGAAATGTACCATTTCTAATTCTAAGAGAATATGTTAACCCTCTGTGTAAATAGTGTAGAGAAGTCCCTTGTAGAGAAGGGAAGCTTCGGTTTCAGAGTTGGAGTTTACCAGTGTATCAGTATCTTTAGGAAAATCTGGTTCTCACTCTTGTGTAGACTTGATAATCTATGAAAAGTAAGAGGAAAATATGAGAAACATAAATGTGGTCCTGTGGCTGGTGAGGCGATAATTATTATTTTGTTTTGATTTATCGTTCACAGGAATTTTTTTATGAGAGCCTCACAGGCATAATTCTTTCTCCTGCATAGTTTATTTTTTGCCAAAACGACGAGAGGACAGGATATTTAGTAGAATATGTCTGATGGGTGGGTGGAGAACAGAGAGGATTTGGACTTGTGCCAAACACTGGGAAGGTGAAAGAATGAGAAGAACCTAGCTTATTGCTGTAGTGTATTGCTCGTTATCTTGGAAAGGGGTATTTGCCTGGAGTGGCACTCCTAAGTCATGACTGGATTTTATTGCAGATACTGGTCTGTGCTCAGCTCAGTCACAGCTTCAGAGGGCTCTTCAGCTATTTGCATAATTGCAAAACCCCCAGCAATGAAAGTGTATGCAGGAGGCCAAAAAAATCAAGAGTTTAAAAATATAATCTCCCTTTTGGCATCTGAGCCTTTAGGGTATGTTTGTTTTGCATTTTTAGGTGTTTCCCAGTTACCATGAAGAGCAGCAAGGCATTCTGCTCAGGATCTGCAACGCAGCAGCTGAGTCTTGGGAGGGGAACAAGACAATATTGTGATAGCTGCTAAAAGCTCACAGTGGTTGTTCCCCAGAAGTTGGGCATGACAGAAAGTTGCCAGATGTTATAAAGAAAAAAGCACAGAACCTTGGAGATTTTCAAAGGGGCACTGCAAGGTGACAAGTGTTTTGGGAGAACTGTTTCTTATTTTGGATAGAAAAATAGCAGGTTTAACTTTTGGGAGTGCTTTAGAAAATAGTCCACTTGCATTTTAGCAGAGTGCAGTGCCAGCTGTCAAAAGCAGGAACTCATGAATAAGTTGTCCCAATGCCAGGTGAAAACTCAGCTTTCCAACCGCAGCATTGTGGCTACAACTTCTCACCTTGAAAAGGTTTTAATCCTGTGTACGAGGTGCATAGGTAGTTACGGGATTTATGTATGCAAGAGAATTGTGAGGCCTGCCCTTACTTGCACAATGAGAAGAGAAACCATATGTTCAGCTCACCTGCTCACTGATACTAAAGTGACCTCATATCACTGGAAAAGGAACATGTTCATAGAAACTACGGATCCACCCTTTCTCATAAAGTGAAATCAGTTTGTGAGAGTAGGTTTAGGGGAAAATCAGGTAAATTAGAACAAAATGAGGAAACAAACCATCAACTAAGTGTTTTTATTCCCTTTCTGGCTATGTTATTATCCTTGCAGTTATAGCATGAAGAAGTTTTGCACTTTATTTCTATATGCCAACAAAGCATAGTTTGTATTTTGTGAAGTTTTATCAGCAATTGCCGTAGTAAAATTCCTGTCATCAGATGCCAGCAAATCCTTCCCAGGGTTTTCATCTCAAGCCTGAGGTTGGAGTGTTTAGGAAGGCTCCAGGACATGTTTCCCTTCACAAAGAGCCAACAGGAGCTTCTTGGAGAGCCTGCATTGCCCATAAACATTAGAAGCAGGAGCAGCTTGTTGCCAGGAGCAGGCGGGCTGAACACATCACCTCTGCACGCAGATGTTGCCTCCAGGCACAGCCCATTGCATGTTTAGCTTCATGAGGGATTTTCTCTCTGACTGACAGCTAAGGCCCACAGCCTTGGAGATGCTGAGCACCTCAGAGCCGGGTGCCTCAACAAGATGTGAAGATGCTCAGCACCCTCCTGACTGAGCCCTGGGGCCAGGTTTTGAGAGGTTTCCAGTGGTGGGTACTGGGGGTACTGCGCATTTCTGTGAATGTGTCTGTTTAAGGGATATTAATAAAATACTCTGCAGGAAATGAATTACATTTCAAGGCTGTTAGCTTCTGTAGAATTTCCTCTATTGCTCCCATTGGAGAGCAAGGCTGGAGTCTCTAGAGCTCTTGTATACCTGACCCCAAACTGAGTTTTTGCTGTGACAGGAATAGATTTGGAGTGGGAACTGTGTCCCGGGCTGGCCTCAGGGTTTCCCTCAGGCGGTGAAAGGGGATCAGCCTGGAACAGACAGGAGAGGGTTCTGGCATTCGGTTACACTGGTGGCACTGGCACTAGGACCTGCTGGTTGAGCCATATTTGGGTTTAGCTCCACACTTTCAAAAATGGAGGTGGGGAAGGGCAGGGTGCAAAGATTACAAACATTTTTCCAAGCTGAACAGTGTGAAATATTTAAGCAGCTCAGTCCATCTGACTCACCAAAATGAAGTCTGAGAAGTGACTTCATTACAGTAAATGAGCAGCTTCTCAGAAAGAAAATACCAAGTACTAAAGGCTGTTTAATCTAAAGTGAAAAGACAGAATAAGAATTAATGCTGAAAGCTGAAGCCTAGTAAATATAAAAATTAAGCACATTTTTTCTTTTCACCAGTGAGAATAAGTAATCATCAGAACAAGGTGATGTATACATTTGTGTGTTTCTTGTTTCTTCAAATCAAGAGGAGGGGCTTTTCTGGAAGACAAGCAGTGAGTGGCCAAACACACAGTATTGAACACTGTGTAGAAATCCCTCGGTGAAATGCTGGGGTAGGAAGGGCTCAAATTGGAGCCTCTGATTCTCTCTGACTATATAATATTGTCATTTTCTGACACATCTCAGTGCTCCACAGTTGTATTTCAAACACAGTGCATGGATTTAAGGTGAAATGCTGCTCAGCACCGCATGAAAGCTCAGAGCATTGAAATGAAAAAGGGCACAGCTCTGCCTCGCAGAGATGGGAAGGCACATGCACAGCTGTACAGCCTCAGAAATTCCTGGTGATTCTGCAGAGGTCAGTCCTTCACTCAAAAAT
This sequence comes from Psittacus erithacus, assembly GCA_009867235.2. Lineage (NCBI taxonomy): Eukaryota > Metazoa > Chordata > Aves > Psittaciformes > Psittacidae > Psittacus > Psittacus erithacus. The sequence continues at coordinate 73,981 of WYDI02025855.1, read as the reverse complement.
GTGTTTCTGATTACATTCTGCCCCCTTGCAGATAACAATGCAGTCAGTGACAAATCTAGGGGAAGAGAGACTTTTGGAGCAGCTACCATGCATTTGCCTTCCACTGGGCTGACACAGCTCATCTGATTTAACTTCTGCATGGCAGCCGGTCGCCAATCAAGCTGGTCATGGCTTTCCTTGGAGAGGGCAGTTTTCCTCCGCTAGCAAAAGGATCCACTCTGCTCTCACTAATACAACAATTACTTATAATGAGTGATGTCTCGGTCAGACAGATAGGAGAGCTCTTTCACAAATAAGCAGTGCTTCTCCTCTGCAGCCAAATCACGTACTGTACTGAGCAGTACGAAACGAAATGGCTTTATCTCAGAGCTCTCCATCTGATACTTTATAAAGCATGCCTGGGCCCTCTTAAATGGGGCAGAAAAGCTTGGCAAAGACACTTATGAAATGCAGCTGGGCCCAGTGAGTCTTTCACCCTCTTTTCTGGGGGAAAACTCTTGTCCTGGACAGCTGTGGATGGAGGAATGGATGATCCAGCAATTAAGACCCTGGTTGAGGAACTGCATGACCTGGATTCAATAGGTCAAATCTGTCTGGCCCTGGGCCGGCTGCTGTGATTTGTTATGCCCCTGTTTTCCTGCTGAAAAACAGGGACAGCAGGATTAATTTGTCTGGCAGAGGTACTGGGAGGATAGGTGATCCAGGGTGCTGGGTTATAAAACGGAAAAACTGAGGAGTTCTTAGAAAAGCCAAGCTGCAGCCTCTGCTCCAGAAGGCTTTTGGGAGTCCAGAATCCAGCTAACACAATGAATCAGACAAAGAAGGCTGGAAGGTCCCAGGCGGAGATCTCAACTGTGCCCTTCCAGCGAGCCCCCCTGCTCCTTGCCGGCACACTTGGGTGACAATTCCAAGTGACAAGGCTCAGATGCCAGGTTTGTGCCCTAGCCACTGGCCTCGCAAGAGTCAGTAGGACAGGCGCAGTGCCCCAGGGGCTCTCCATGGCTTGCGGCTGCAGGACACTTTGGCAAGCAGACTAGCTGCCAAGATCAAGAGCTGTACTCCCTTCCTGCCTGCTTCAAAATGTTTTGGTTTTGCACTGAGTCCAAAATGTGATACCCAAATTCTCCACGGAGGAGCATTAGTATTCTTGCACTGCTTTTCTAGATCCTGATCAGCTCTCAGATATATCATTTCCACTTTATAGCACTCATTCTCTTTCATTTTTTTCATTCACAACCAATTTTATCTGGAGTTTAGCCTCACAAAGTTGCCAGCTTTGTTCTAATTACAGGTGACTCTTAGCCAAAACCTCAGATATTATCATGTGTGAGTGGGTGGGAAAGTCAGCAGGGAGAGCAGCAAGCAGGCTGTCTGGCCTCAGCATCTCACCCAGGGCTGGCGTCTAACCCTTGCTCCCTACTGCCCTTAAAACGATGCTGCAGAGCCAAGCTCTGCACTTGGTTTTGAGCCATGGTATGACCATTATATTTTTATGCTGGTGCTTGCATCCCAGAAGGAGAGTTCTTTGAAAGTAAGCCCTTTGATAACCCAATATGAGTGCAGGGAGAAGTTAAACATAGAAGAGGCTGCTGAAGAAAAGAGACAGAGGGTCTCTTATGGAACGAGTAAACTGGGAGCTGCAGGCCACATGGGATCAGCTCCCACAAGATTTCCGTATCGATCAGCCTGAATTCCTTATGTGTATTCTCTGTCCATTCCTGGCTGTCTCATTTCCTGGTGGATCTTAACTGGAGTTTTAAAATCTTTTTTTTATCTGCTGTACTTCTCTGCTTGAAGATCTTCCCCACCTTTGGTCAGATTGCTGACAAAGCTTTCTGAGCCTTCAGTTCCTAAGTGTTTTCCCTGGAAGAGGACAAAAGGTAGTTGAAAGCACCAGGGTGGCTGACACTGTTTTATTTTCAGCCTTCATCAGGGGAGCATGGAGAAGTGCACAGAGCGTGTCTGCAGTGGTGACTAATGACTATTAGACCCTTATTGCTGTCAGGTGAACTAGTAGCCGAGCCTCAGACATGTGGTCATTGTCAAGAGGAATTTTTGACTCCCCTCTTAGGAGCAGCTCCTCCTCCCCTCCCCAGCCATTAATTACTTCCACCATCCTTCCAAACTGCCAAGGAGTGAGGAGCAGCAGAGCTGGAGATGAAAGGAAGCAGCGGCTGCCCTGGTTTCCAGGTCTTTCAAATAACCAGTCTGTAATAACTTCCACAGCCGAGGGAAATGGGCGAGCTGTGGGAGGAAGGTCAGCATTGAGGGGAGGAAGGCTCTCACGTAGCAATGATGTAGTGGCTCCTAATGGAAGAAACCTGTGGAATTAATCAAGTGCTGTGCCTCATTTGTTAATGACAGCATGCCTGAAATGTGCACCAGCCTGCCTTGTTGGTGGGTAGCTGGGACCTGCAAGTCTGGCTGGGCTGCCAGCATGGGCACTGGGGCCTCAGCATGATGAACAAGCCCAGTGGCAGAGGATGCTGAGAGTGACAGGGCACTGGGATGGGACACGGCTGTCCATGTGCCTCATCTCTCCAAGTTGGCTGTGAGGGAGCTTGGAGAGAGGCTGGTGCTGACCTCCCATGCTTGGCTTCCAGGCTGTCATGCGTGAAGTCGGTCACGCTCAGTTTCCCCCAGATTAGCACGGGGTATTGAGATGACATTGTTCTGGCTTGCTTGCTGCGTAAAGCAGCAACTCTGTGGAACCAGTTAAGGCGGTTTGGGCCCAGCTTCCATCTCCTCAGCCCCCACACATGCTCCAGAGTTTGGCCTTGATCTCATGGGCCAGAGATGAGCAAGAATCAAACTGGAATAATTGCTGCTAATGCACAGGGCAAGTCCCCAGCCCCTCACCCCTAGGCTGCTTCCACAGGCTGAGCATGCAGACTCAGCAAGCAAGGTGTGCTAGAAGAACAGTTCTCCTCACATCCTGGAGAGGTGTGCTGGCAGGCAGAACCCACCACAGCTTCTTGATTTATGGGAGAAATTGCTAACATGATTTTGGGAAACATTTGACGTTTGTATCTCCCAAACACTATCTCTGCTTTGCACATGGGTATGCACAGCTGGGGGTGGCAAAATCACCCAGAGCTCCTGAAGGTTCCTGGGTGTTGGTGTCCCTCTAGCAAACCAGCTAAGGGGATGTGTTTGGGCTACCTGCCCCCTTGCACCCTGCCTCATTCTCACCTCTGCCAGTGAGTATCTGCCTAAAGCATTGCTGAGGTTGCTGGGGGACAGTTCTGCTCCTGATGAAGGTGGGCAGAGAAACAGAGACTGGTCTTGGCATCCTGACTTGCTAGTCCTGCGCTCTGCTGTGTTCAGCGTTTCTTGGACAGAGATGAAGCTTTGTCCCTCCGTGTGTCTGTTGCAGTTAACATATTAGGCCTGTGTGACTCCACAGAGAATTTCAGATATGAATGGATATGAAGTAATGAATCTTCTCAGATATTATAGTCTTTATTATGTATATAAAAAATAACATACAGTCTTGTTATAGGAAACACATGTGTCCTTTCTCCATAGGCTGGGCAGATTTCTGTTTGAAGAAATGACAGTCTAACCAAAATGCCAAGCCCCATATAGGATCACGTTACACCCAGGAGAAGGGCTGTTTTCTGCACCTAAGGCTTTTTCTAAGTTCCAGTCCCCTTCAAAGGAGCGCAGCTGCACACTGCCTGGTGGGGAAGCATCTTCGAAATATCTGTGAAGTCACTGTCTGATCTTGGATTAGTCATTTACTGCCCCATCGATACCTCAACTTCTACACTGGTAAAATTGCAATAGCCCCTGTTGACCTTTCAGAAGATCTTCAAGATCCATTGCAGAAAATACTACAGGGCAAAATCACAGTGTAAAAGGGTAAATTTTTTTGTGCTTGTCAATAGTCGTGACTCCTTTTTAGGTAACTACATTAACTGGTGCACTGGATTATGAGCTTTGAGACGTCAAATGATTGGAAATTGTTCCTCTGAAACATCAGTGCATGTGGGGACTCTTTCAGAAGCTGTAGTCAGAAGTGCCTTAAAGGTCTATTATTTGTGGCACAAACATCGCTATGTAATTGTAGCATACTTGAAAAGCTGAAAGTGAGATTCAGTGTCTTGGGTTCATATTTCCCAGCCACAAGAAATACCAAGAAGTAGATAAACATCCCGTCTGAGGAAGATGGGAGGTGCTGAACTCTGGGCCCCATGAAAATTTGGCCTTTAAAAGCCAGCCAAATGCCTTACAGCATTCCTGTCAGTGCAGTGACGCTCGGCAGGGCTGCCTGGTCCTCTGGGAGTTGTGGGCCATGTGCTAGTGACGGGGCATCTTCAGTCACACACCTCCCCTAAATAGCAGCTTGCGGGCTCAGAGCCGGGGCATCTGCAGGTGGACCAGGACACCTCCAGACTCATCCCTTGGCCCAGAAACAGGCCTTCATCAGCTCAGAACATTTCCTTTGGGAAGCAGCAAAGGGACCACGTACCTTTTAGTGCGATGATCTCAAGCTGTGCTTACACTTTAGGCAGGTGACATGGAAATGTGAACAGATTCCCCCTTTGTGCAGCACACTGACTGATGAACCTGACACCCTGGGATTCCTTCATAATTGGCTGGTGTGTGGATGTGCGTCTCAGAGTGAGCCCTTGTGCTGTTTTTTTCTTTTTCAGCCCAGTGATAAATTAAAGTCTTTAGTCCCATTAAAGTATTAAATTTTAGCTAAGTCCTTAATGAAGCCCTCCTTGCTTTAATTAAGGCATTAAGGTTTAATTAAAAGTTAACATATTGGCAAAATCTCCTTTCTCTTCTGTCATAACTCCACTGGAGTAGGTTGTGTCCCCAGATGTCAGCTAATACTATGAAATCAGGAGAACCTTTGACTGGTTTTCCTTCTGCATGAGGAGACTGGCACACACGCCCGCACTTGTCAGCTGAGCTGTGAGACCCACTGGTGCATGCAGTATAGCTTTTCACAGCACATCAGGACCAGTGCACTCAGCACCATCCCAGCTCCTTTCCTCTGGTCCATGAGGCAGAGCACATCCAAGCCCCCACTCTTGAGTAGCGTTCCCCAAGGCACTGCAGGGAAAATCTGCGTACACAGCTTTGCCCACAACCCACTGGGGCAGTTGGGAAGCACACATCCACATTGCTAGTTCTTGTCTTTAGGTGCAGACTTTGTTCCCTGGATGGGTGAGTCAGATAAGCTTCCAAGAAAAAGATTTTCAATTCAAAAACCTTGTCCCTTTCAAAACCAATTTGTTGCTATTTACCTGCATGCACCCAAGAGCTTGGGTTTGCTTTGAGTTCCAAAATTAGTGGGCACAACTTTTTATTTTAAGTGCCATATTGTAAACCAGGCTCTTGGCTGTGACCAAGGCCTACACATGGAGCAGGGAAGGATGGGCTTGCAGCTGGCTGGCTCTGGGTGGCTTTGTGAAATTCCTACGGATGTGTGAGTGCGGGAGTCAAACTTGGAGGAAAATCCCACCCTTAGTGTAAAATTAAAACAAAAGCAAGAGAATTTTTAGCTGCAAAAAAACCCTAATTCTCAAAAGAGGCAAGTGTGTGAGAATCTGCCTTGTAAGAAGTCCACTACCTGAAAACTACAGCGAGTTACAGGAGCTGAGATTGTCAGCCTGGGCTCGGTCAGCTCAATTCCAGGCTGGTCCAGCAAGAAGCCCAGTAGGAGAATATGCTGGAGAATTTATCTGAGCAAACATATTGCATGTTCTGTCCTCAAGTTGCTGGTGCCTTGCTGAAATACAGCATGGATTCCCTGACACTTCAGTGCACCCTGCCTTGGCTGTTTCAAGGGAAGGTGAAGGCACTTTGGCATGGAAGGCAAAAGCACTGTCCTCCATGTAGTCATGTTTCACTTAAATCTTCCATCAAAATCTGCATACTCTGACTTGTCAAAACCAGCTCATCCCAGCTGTCATTGTAAAAGCCCCTTTCCTTGAAGCAGAATAGAATTGGCAAGGAGAAAACTGCATTTTTAATAGGTTGTATTTCTCTAGCACTTCTCTTCCAGGGGTCTTAAAGATGACCCCTTGCATGTCATATATTATTACCTTGTTTTCAAGTCAAGGAAACCAAAGTGCCTGAGTAGACCAATCTATGGTGCTGAGGTGTACATCCAGCCAGCATCGGCAGCAAACGTGCTCTCTCCCCAGCCACACAGTGGGTGATGACTGTGTGCTATACACCCCCTGTGCAGAACAGAAGGCTGTCCTAGGGTCATCTGAGCTCTACAGCACTGACAGCTTCTGGAACACACTGATCATACAGCATCTGCTTTGGCCAGCACACTTGAGCATCTTCCTGCCCTTGGCCTTTTGCCCGGCTTTGCTATGCTGCTGCTGGGCTTTGGGTGCTCCTGTGGGCAGTGCACACACTCACCCACTGCATTGCAAGGATTAACAGCTTTGGCCTTTTGAACTTTAAGATGCTGGGTCCAGCACTGCTTACTTTTGTGCCTGGAGAATGACTCTTGGGATCAGTGGGGCTGGACAGGGAGAGGGAATCTGGCACACTGTGTAGTCACAGCTGCCAAGTTCTTCCTCAGCAGAGATACTGTGAAAATTGTAATGCTTTTTACATGATCTTCCTCTATAATTGCGTTAACATTCTGACAGAAGCAATTAAAGGTTGTGTTTGAACCAGTACAAGATGGCAAGGGACCTGAAACCAGATCTGCAGGAGTGGGAAAACCCCCGCTACTGGCAGCAGCTCTGCACAAACGACCTTCCCGGCACTCCAAAGGACAGAGGAGGAGGTCAGCCCGTGTGTTCCGTGAGGCGGGCAGCGTGTGCCCATGGGAGAGCAGTGGGCACGGCGGGAGGAAAAGGGAAGCGCCGTGCCGTGCTTTTGCCCGCGCCGTGCCGCGCCGTCCCCGCTAGATGTCTCCTCGCGCTGCGCAACAGCCGTGACAGTGGCGCCTGGTGGGGACAAATCTGCATGAGCAAATCTATAGTTCCTGTAGATTTAGGCTGGTAGAATAGAAGTGAAGCTGAGCCCACCTTCCGTCTTCGTACCGGACCTCTCAGCAATGGGAAGTGAGTTTCTTTCTTTGCTAAACAAACTGGAATTCATACAGAAATATATTTAAGTGCTGGTAGCACGCCTGGGAGCCTAGGGATGGAAAGCAAATGAGAAAACAAGCATCTGACAGCATTTGGAGACAGAAATTAAACCACAAGGCCCATTGACTGATGACCTGTAATAACCAGCCCAGCATTTTGTGTTTAGCCTGTATCCACCTCTGTGCATCTTGTGTTGGTAGAAATGTCTCTGGCTTAGAGAGTGGTGATCAGAGCCACAGCAAGAGGGAATTTCACAGGTCGCAACTCTCTGAGGAGAGAAGAGGGGCTGCGCGGGTGAGAAGATGGCAGCAGTATCCTGGGCAGCTGGGGGCAGATGGTCAGTCTGCATTGGAGGCTACGCACTGGTTGTCACTGTGAGATCCCAGCAGGGCCAGGGAAGATGATGAGATGTGAAGTGCTGCTGTTCTGAACTGTGCAAATACACACCAAGGTAAAGGACAACTCAACACATAGGATTGTGCATTCAGCCCTGATACATCTTGGCAACTGCTCTGGAGAAAAGCTTAACGCTCAGACGCTGTCACTTAAGCTTGATCTAGAAAGATGCTTAGAAATGGTGATATCCTCCTGTAGCAGCTGAACTCGTGCATGTGAGGCTGCCTTAGACTGCACCATCTTTGTTAGTGCTGATAACTGCTGGGAATCTGGTCTCTGCCATAACCTGGGAGCACCTCTCACGAGCTGTTAAATTTAATGTGTCACTTCTGAAAGGCTCTCACCTCCCTGTAGTTTGTCATGCCTCAGGCAGAGTGTGTCCCAAGGCTCCGAGTGACCCTTCGGGTGTGTCCCAGGTTGGAAAAGGACCACACTCTCTGCAAACACATGCTTGTCGTCCTGAGGTATATGGGCACTCAAAACAACTGAGAAGAAACCTGCACTTCTCTGCTCCCTCTTTGCACGTGATATGTGTGATGATAGGAATTGGGAAACTTGCCAGGGTATGAAACCACCTCATCCTTAAGGAAATAAGTCCCTGCAGGGAGCCATTCCTGAGGAGTGGGCAAGACAGCTTGGGAAGCGAGTCCAGGAATGCAGGACGCCTGCTTGCCAAGGAAGCACATGTCTGCCGGCTCAAAGCGGAGGAATTACTGGAATGTTTGGGGGATCCAACCTATGTCATTGTGAGATAGGAACCAACAGGATTAGGAATAAACCCTTAATGGAGAAAGGTTACAAACTACCCCACATTTGGTGATCATGGGAACTTGGCAGGCTCTGGAGGAGAAGAGCCAAGATTTACAAGTGATCTGGGGCAGTTCAGTATGGGGGCACTAAGCAGTGAGGCTGTTCTAAAGGCCTGAGTAGTGTGGTGGACCTCATTAAATCACACCTGATGTCAGCCTTTCTGCCCTGGCTCACTGGAGCAGCCCTTCCAGGTAGGAGGGCTTTCATGCCTGGGCCGAGGTGCTGGATGATGGACAGCCCAGAGACAGAGAGCCTTTTTCTGATGGTTTAGCTACATTTAAAATAAGTCTTTTGCCAGCATCTGTGAGACCTGATTTTTTTGTTTCCTACCTCCAAAACCCAGTTCCTTGGTGCTATTGTGATGTCCCATGGTAGGCAAAGTCTGGGACACCACATCGCAGCAGCTTTTGGGAAACATTTCCAGCTCCATAGCTAAAAGAAAGGTCACAGTGTCTGTGATAACATCCTCACTGCATGACACTGTTTCAGCATTGGCTATTCAGCAGTTCCTAGCCTTGAGACAATGCTAGTGCCAAAGGATTCAAAAGAGGATCAGATTTATTTGACTCCCCAAAATATGCAGAACCCAAGTATATTAACTTAAAAAAAAAAATATAGAGTTTTAAAGCCCTGCTGCTCCAGATCATATATGCAGCTTTCAGGGAACAGGGAAAGATACTTGGGTGCATTTTAGCTCCCAGCTGTCTGTTGGGGAGCATGTGAGTAGGTTGTTGGGTTGTAACAGACAGATTGCCATGTGCTACTTCTTCATTCCAGTTATCCAGAACTTCAAAACCTGTAAGGTGTCCTGTAGCTGGACATTGAACGGGGTGATCTGTGAGCCACTCAGCTTTTCAGCCTTGTCCTAACAACCCATAAGACCATCAGGAAGATAATTATGTAAAAGGGGTCCATGGGCAAGTCCACCATAACATCATTATGCAAAAGCACATTTGCAATATCATGACACCTCTGAATAGATCTGACTCCTAAAGATTCCCACGAGCTCTGCAAATGTCTTTGACTGGCTGGGAGAGGCACAAGCATAGCAATGCTGCCTGGGGCACAGGACTGTGCTCCCATGGAGGAGCTGTGTAGCAGGACTGTTTTCCTGTGAAAGTACCCCTTGAACCTTGGTTTGAAGAGTGTGAAAAGGAAGCAGAAGGATTATCAGGATGAGGGGGAAGAGCTTTGCAATTTGAAAGAGTAGAGATTGCTTGGTCAAAGTTGCATGTCAGTTCTGAGACAGAAGCAGAGAGCAGGCTCCGCCTAGTTCCTAGATACGAGTGTGTTTAGCAAAGTGTTGTTCCTTTTTTCCTGTAGAATTAGGTGGGATTTCTAGGAGGGTGAGCTCTGATTTCCCACCAGGATAAGATCTATTTCAGGCAATACTTGTACTCAGTTCAAAGACTGCCTAATAAAATTGAGAGGGACAGCGCCCAGGCAGTGCAGAAGGGAGAGCCTGGGCAGCATGATGGTGCAGGTGGCTAAGGAAGAGGCTTTGTTGCTTGTATTAGGAGCTTGAGGACACCTTCACAAATGGTAGCTCAGCTGCAGAACAGTGGGGATTTCCTTTGTTATGAATTAATAGATCTGTCCTGGCTTCTCCCACCAGACACCTCGGACATAGTCACTGACTTGCAGAACAAATTCCAAAGGTTTATTGGGAGTAGCATGATGGTAACAACCTAAAACCAATATTGAGGTGAAGGGTTGGTTTCAAAGAACTGAAACCCCAAATGTTTTAAAGTGTTTAATATATGGCCAAAGAGTAGGACAGCTGGATGGTGAATTTCTTGGGTTTGGGGTTCAGTTCCTAGAGCTTGTTTTTCATGGAGTTATGGTGTCTGCCTAATGAGCAACCTATTGCACAGGTGGAATTTGAGCCAGAATGCTTCATAAGACTTTGGATTACAGAGTGCCAGATGTTAGAGAACCACAGATACCAGCTTATAATGCACTCGTATGTCCATAGAAATTCCTGCTCTTTGGCTTTTGAACTTATTTGTACTCAGTTCAAAGACTGCCTAAGGAAATTGAGAGGGACAGTACCCTGGGAGCAGAGAGGGAGAGGTTAAGAAGGATGGGCTGTGGGAACAGAGAAGAGAGAGAGGACTCTCTTCTCCTCTGAGAGCTACAAACAGGAGAGAGTCTGGGAGATATTTGGAGCGCAGGGAGGCAGTTGGCTTCCTGGAGTGCAGGATGATGCTGGGTAGAGGCAAAGGGAAAGCTGGGTGTGGAAAAGTTGGAGAGGAAAGTGGACAGGTTTCAGTGGGATGTGAGTGCCAGGCTGCAAATATCTATGGGAAAAACAACCACAGGATTTCAGTGGCCAGCTTTATAATAAATTCTTTGCTGCAAGGTTTGTAATTGCCTGGATTTCCGTAACACACCTAACTTCTCTGCTACTTTACGTCATCCTAGAGCACTTCACTAAGGAGACAGCAAAATTCCCAGACCTAGAGCAAACAGAAAAATAAAGTGACTCATTTATGTTTCATCAGCGATTCTCCATCAGGTGATGTGGGATGTGAATTCAGATTCACAAATACAGAAATTTCATTGCATATATTAATTCTATGTTTTAGCACAATTCTACACTGTGATTCTATGCACTAATAACTATAAAGATATACCCCAAATTATTAATTTTCTTGAAGTTTTCAAAGAAGATTGTCTAACAAAACTAAAGTCTAGGCAGAAGGATGTGACCTGTACTTAGGAAAGGTTCACCCAAAGACTAAAATTGTTCAAGTCGTGGCTGTCTTGAAGCTTGTAGGGAAGGGATAAGAGAATGGAGTTTGAAAGAAAAAAAAACCCTGTTTGTTAGTTTTATTAGGAAGGCATTTTAATGATAATTTTCCCCTCTGTTCTTTCACAGAGTGATAAGAATCTCTTTTCTTCTTGTTTCTTGGAGGGCACTGGAAGGCATCATGGGTCAGCTAGACTGCCCTTTATCCTCTCCCATCCATCACGGTTCTGGCTGGTGATGGGTTCAAGGTGTTGCAGGTTTGAGATCCTAAGCAGTCCCTAATGCCTCCTCCACACTCTGAAGCCTGCCTTGTTTTTTCAGTAACCCAACCTTTCCCCTTCACCCACGAGAGAGTTTAAAGCATCTGCTACCACAGCTTTCTGAAGAGAACAGGGAAACTGATAAAGAGTTTTCGTTGTGCTTTGATTTCCAGGGGAGAATTTCATCCTAGTGATAGTAGCAGACTGATGCTTTTTTCTTAAAGCATAAAAAGGAAGCATGAAAGATCTCAATAAAATAACTTCTGGCTGGCTTCAGTGTTGTTATACTGTTACAAAGGACAAATAGGGCACAGTCATAAACGTGCCCAAAGATTTTATTTTTCAGGGTCATAGATAAGACATGGAAACTAAATTCTACCTTGTACAGCCCAACAACTTTAATGACTTCTGAATTGCCATGTCTTGATATAAACCAGGACTGCCTACATATTTAGCTCAAGGTGTTTAGCTCAGTCCAAAGGGACTGAGAAGCAACTGAGAATGACATTGTCAGCATGTTAGCACCGAGGCTGTGAAGCAAACCCCAAAGCTTCCAAATGCTATGTCAAGGCAATTTTTTACTTCGCAACCATGCATTGTTGTAACAGCACACACAGTCTGATGTAGTACAAGGTGAGGGAGAGCTACCACAGGGGCATCTGAGAATGCTAGCGAGAGAATATCATGCGTAATTTGTTCAATGTTAAGCATCACACCCTTGCTATTATTTAACTGTACCTGATCTGTAGTGGGATAATTGGTGTTTAACATCTGTATTATACATCCTTCTTGAGAATGGTGTTGACAGTGCAGCTTCTGACACAGCCTGAATGGTAAATACTCTGTGGGGTGCCCTGCCCAAGATAGAAATCTCAGATCTTTCCTCCAGCCAGACTTGCCTGTTTCCTCTCTGACTGAGGTGTAACTTCTGAGTGAGCTGTGGAACTATGGGGTTGCTGCCGTAAATGTGAGCAGACTGAAACATGCAGATGTTAAACAGGGAGAACTTGCCAAATAGATCCTCATGGCACTGCCTTGAACTTAATAACAGTCAGATTATAAACCGGAGTACCCCAGACTGCAGGGTAATTCTTCTGGGACCAGCCATGCAATGTGTGGATCAACCTGGTCCCAGGTCTCAGTGGATTTTTTGTGACAGTATGGTTAAATGCAAACCATCATAGGGACAACAATGTCAAAACTCCTCCCTGTTCCTTGAAACAGTCCCTAGACACCCGGCTGCCGACAGCCGGATCTGGCAGGGTCTGAGCCATGTGCTTGGAAAGGCTCCATAAATCTTGCTCGCACCTTTGGAGTGCTCCTCCTGGTCTCAGGCTGCAAAAGGAGCTTTCTGCAGGATCCCTTTGTACAGAGTGCGCAGACAATGACATTTTTGTCTTGGTTTTCATTTCATATTATTGCACCAGTTGTCCTGGATAAGATCATAAACTTGTCCTCGCTGGTAATGTACTTTCACAATGTCTGGGGGAGGCAGGAGGAGTTTAAAATTAATGCACCTCCTAGCATGAAATTATTCATGGCTCAACACTTGTAATTACCAGGGCCAGTTTTAGGAAGCCCGTAGTTATGAGGAATTTGATATTTTAAGACTTAAAACAAATGTTTTACAAGCTTTATCCTTTGCCTACTGCAGGATACATTATGGTCGGGCAAAATTGCAGTGTATGTGTACCATCCCCAGCCATTCCCATCAGCTGATCACACCTGTCAGTCATTCATCACCACCATTGCCGGTTAGATAATGAAATTCAGTTCTGGTGGGGGTGGGAGGTCAGCCCAGCCATTGTGCTAATTCCTCACCAGAGCATCAGCTCCTGCAGGCCCAAGGCATCCTGTGCAAAGTTCAAAGCTTTTGGAAAAAGTAATCAGATCAGCCCAATTAGGGCCTGTCTGCCTACACTGACAACTGTGTCAGGAGAGCTGCTCACCCCATTCCCTCCTGGGCATGCCCTGACCACATTGCTGCCCTGGCTTCAGGCTCCTCTCACCATCCCAGGCTTGTTCTGACATAACTCCGTTACAATTCGTCCTCATTCCCATTAATACAGGAGCAGAATTTGGCCTCTGGTGCCATATTATAGCAGAGAAGGGACTGACTGTAGGCTGAATGGGGAGTAGGGCTTAATTTCATATTTAATCCATGTTCTTAAATTGTGTATCATATTACCACCTTTTAATTCCCTTTGTTACTCCATGATTTGTTATGTGTTCTGGGGGACTCCCACACAACTCCTAAGTGCTTCTGCAGCTGAGTCAAAATGATCTTGCTTTCACTGGGGGCCAAAATACCTCAGACTGGACCACAGGGTTTGTGTGGTGTGTTTTCACACCATGACTTACAGTTTCTTTGCCCTATAGGGCAGGCAGCTGGTGTACCTGAGCACCCATTACTGCTGGGCTCTTCTTCTACAAGTAGTGCAGCTCTGCTTCCCTCTCCCACCATTTTATTCAGTGAAAAGGGATTTGGAGTTCAATTTGTATTAAGAAATTGTTGTGTTGCATCACTATCAGGAAAATAAATACTTCTGACCTTATTTAACAGCTAAAGGACACACATTTCACTTCAGATGTCCCCTGCACAGTCTTCTTACACTTCAAACCAGGAAATGAATGCATGTCTCAGACCTGTTTGTAAATGTTAGTAAGTCTATTTTGAACTACGTGTTCTAGGTTGCCTGAACTTTTGGCAGTGGCTGAAAAAGGCCTCCGAACTGCTCATTGTACCAGAGTTCATTTGCTTCATGGTTGTGATTTTGGCTGTGAAAGTGAAATGGGTCAGAGCTACTGTTTCTACTTGTGTGTCTTGGGGTCTTTGAGGCAAGCAAGTTAGAATAGAGAATTCTTCAAACTGCAATGCAATCACCAAAAAGAAAATCTGGTTGTATTTTCTACTTATACATTCAATGTAAGTTGTTACTGAAGGACACATAGGGCAGTTGATTGCTATTGATTTCTATAGCATCAAAAAGGTCCTCCAAAACACTCTGTGACAGCTTCATCTCATCTGGTCATAACCACTCATAATATATCTCATTTACATGTGTAAAATTCATGGGTTTAAGTATTTGCACTCTCTTTAGAAGTCATTTATAAACGGGAGCTTCATTTGAAACACAGCCAAATTGATTCAGTATTACAGCATCACAAACCAAGCCAGTCTTTATGGAGAAACCACATCCACTGGCAAAGTCAAGCTTTTGGGGACTGCATGGTTTTTCTGGGCTGAGGAAGGAAGCAGACTGGATGGCGCAGCACAGTGGTCGGGCACTGCCAGCCTTTGAACCTTCATAGCCCAGCTCTGCTCTTGGGGAAGGCCTGCCCCTTTCTTGGTTTATAAGTGAGAAACTCAGTTGGTCAGGAAAAAATAGTTGTTCTACATTTTTCAGTTAATGTTTGGTTTGCCGCAGGTACAGAACTCACACATGCTCTCTGATGTATCTGGATATCACGGGGAAAAAATCATGAGAGCATGTACTGATGAAAATTGAGGACAATACAGCAGTCTACCAAGCTGTTAGTTACCTCACGAGCACAACAACCCAGCCTCCTGCCAGGTTGTGAGTCCAGAGGTCAGACTGCCAGAGTAGTGTACACAAGGCATTATACACCATGGAAGGGAAGGAATTAAAAACGATTTAAGGCAATATGTCCTACTCTGGCTGAGGTACTCTGAGGGCAGCCAAACAGCATCACTCAGAGATTTATGTTGTTCTGTGAAGGACAACTCCTGGAAATAGTGCATATGAGAACCACACAGGCAGACAAACACAGTCCCATCCAGACAGTTTGAATTAATGCCATGGCCAAGTGTTTGGATTTGAAAATGCCTTTCCCAGTTTCAGACTACCAGATGCCAACTCCCATCTTTCCAGGAGCAGGACTTGACCCTTCCTAGGAGGACCTGTCAAGATCTTTGCTTTAATCATTCGGAATGGCCAAAAGAAAAATCAATCTATCATACTGAGAAAAAACTTTTGAGATCACCCCTCAAGGAGGATTGTGAGTAATCCCTGTGCAAAGGCCCTGTAAAGTGATCTCTTTCAAAATCATATGTATGAAATTAGTAATAATCTGCATGGTAACAACCCAAATTTTCAGCTTGACGTGCATGGCACGATAAGGAGAATACAGATGGTTCTAAAGCAGGGGTTCTGCATACCGTTTAATTTGGCCATATTGAGATCCTCACTGCATCTCAAAGCTGTCCCATGAAAATGCGCACAATAAATCGAGGGTGACTGTGTTTTTCTGGTAGAGCCTGACCCTATGCCCTTTGAAACTAGTGACTAATCCCTCACTAATTTTAGTGGTACAGGATCAGCACTTCATAATTTAGAGCCTAATTTTTGTTTGCATAAAGGTGCTTCTACATTCTCAAAGTCATGAACTCTAATGTCATTAAAAAAAAACTAGAGCCCTACAGCAGTGACTTTTCAAGGAGCTTGCCTTTGCAAGCAGGTCACCAGAGAGGTTTTTGATGCTCACTGATGCTTTTAATTTTATGTAATTTAATAAAAGCAAACTTCTAGTTAAACTTCAGAGTCCTGCAGAGAGACAAAATACAGCGTGATGTGATTGTGGCTGAAACAGGGCACCTTACATGGAGGAGTCATAGTCTAATGTCACAGGGAGCAAGCAGCACATCTCTGAGCTGGGTCTGGGGATATTTGCAGAAGAAAACATGAGAGCATTCAAGAACAGGGATACTGATGAGAAAGAAAGAATCTGAGGGAACCATTCTACATGCACAAGGCACGTGGATTTCTGGACACAGAGGAAATCGTAGTCAGGCTGCCTAGCAGCTGGGCTTGCACAGTCCTGGACTCTAGGTCCAGCTCTGTATCCAGTTCTCTGAGACATCACAGAAATGACAAGGGAAGGAGAGCTCTGTCTAGCCATGTACCTGCAGAGCAGGAGCACACCCTCCTCTCCTGAGGGAATCATCCGGTGGAAATGCACAGGAATTAAATCATGAAGTTGGTCTTTCGCAAGTACACAGAATACCTATGTGATCCATGTTAAATAAACACTTATCAGATAAAGAATGGAGTTTTGGATGAAGTGCAAATTATCCCATTTGCTGCTGTCACAGTTGAAAACCTATTCCTTAGACCAGCATCTCTTTTGAAAGAGAGACAACAGGAGGACTATAAAAAAATACAGTCATAACAACCTGGAACTGGGATTAAATGGTTCTAAAAGAGAAAAAATGGAGCAGCCAAACTGAGGACTTTAGAGCGAAAATTTGCTCACTGAAAGAGGAAAAAAACCTCAACACATTTAGAAAAGGGCAAGTGAAAAGAACCTGCCCAGGAAAAATAAAATGCTATCAATTCTGTATATAATATTATCAGAAAATTATAGTAACAGTGAGGTAGCCTTCATAAAAGAGCTGATAAGATAAGCAGTCTATCTCCTCCACTATCTGACTGGAGCACCAGCATTATGTTTTTGCTAATAACCTTATCTCTTGTGGTCTAACGTCTCTGATAAAAGGCAAAGCAAACTCAAAGCAGTGTTTTCTCCTGTTATGGTTGCAGTAGGCAAGCAGCTTGCTGAGCTTGTTCCTTCTGCCGCAGATCTCAAAAGTGGGCATCTCCCCAAGAGGAATGGGGAGAGGTGGACAGACAGCTCTGGATGGTTAGGGCACCTGAGAGCCTGTCCCTATGTCTGTCCCAGACCTGCTAGGTGACTTCAACCAAGTCTGTCCGTCTCCTTGCACCTGTATTTCCCTTTAGTCCATAGCAGAGACAGTTTCTGCAGTACCTGACAGAACAGGAGTGGGGTCTTGCAAATGATGCATCAGAGGAACGCTTGGGGATCAGAGGCGATCATGTCCCACCAACTGAAGTGCCATGGGCTAGGCAGGCAAGACTACTGCAGTCCTATCTACCGTGACCTGTTCCAGCAGCTGGCAAGAGAACCCGGGAGTCCTCCTCCTGCGTTCCTCGCTCTTGCAACACTGGAAATATTTTGCGTACAACCCCGTTAATTAAAACTTTGCTAGTAGACACTTGAAGTAATGAAAACCAATACACACCTGCCAGGTCTAAAGACATTTTCTTCAGAGAAACTATTAGATCAACATACACTAAAACCTGGCCTGTAAATGTTTTGGCCCCAGGGCTTTTCTCATAGTACATTAAAAAAAAATGTCAACCCAAGTTAATCCTCCTTCTAACAGTTGGTAGATAGAGTTTATCTGATTGAAACGACAGGACAAAGGGATTTTACTGACTTTATTTTCATTATCATTAAAGTAAATGTTTTTGTATCTCTAAAAAAAAAGAAGTTATTGGAAAGTTATCTTGTGCTGCAGAATAGAAATTGTCCCATGCAAATCTTGATTCAATATTATTATACACTACTGTAAACAGCATGCTGTTGATTCAGAGAAATCAGGGAAGGTATATTTCAGTTAGCCTGTTCATTTGTTTCCAGTTCCTGCTGGGGCAGTTGAATTCCAGCTGCTGGTTGCGCTTGCCTTTCCCTAAGCCTGCAGGCTTTAAGGTCAAGCAGCACTTGTAAGGACATTCCATGTTCCATGGCTGTTTTCTCCTGGTTTGTAATCCCACGTCCTCATCCCAGATAATGAGACAGTGAATCTCATCTATATTATTTGTAGTGGACTCATCACCGAGTTGGCCCTGAGTTACAAATCTAAATAGGTACATTCAGCCCTGTGCAGGAAGGAAAATATTGCAGGTAAATGAAGTAATCCACTCACATCTGTTCTTGAGAGCTGTTAGGTAAGGAAAGTCCTGCACAGCACTGATCTTGCTAAACTGTTAACCCTCCACACGTTGCCCTCATTAGGATAAAAGTAATGAATGAGACGCAAATTGCCATTCATTCCCAAAAGAGGAAGACAATGAAACAGGCAGGTCTCTCAGGAGGAGCCTGTTCAAACTAGCCTTATATTTGATTCCACCTTGAGGTAGTTGCCCCTTGTCTTTGCTAGGATGTCACTGCTGGCACAGCTACACCCAGCAATTACGATGTTAATCCTCTCTTCCCATTAGCACTGGCCAGTGTTGAACATATCTTCTAAGACCTGACATCCTGCTGTATGATACATCCCAGGGCAAAAGCCCAGCGGGCTTTCCTAGTAAACACACACAGCCAGGTAAAACATGGAAAATGTTTTATATGCAAAGCACAGGCATGGAGGGAAGAAACAGCCCTAGATCTCCTTTTCATAGCACTGCTTCTTGGCCCCATAAAAAGGGATCATTAACTAAAATCCCTTGGCCTCCCGAGCTTACCTCTCTCTCTAGGGCTGTATTTAGGAATAGAAATGGGATCTGGCAATTTTTAAAGATTCAGATTCCTTAATCATTCATGGCAGGAGAATGTCACTGAAGGAGGATCACACATAAGCCTCCGAGATGGGAAAATACAGGGAGCTTTTGATTGCTAAGGAATAAATGAGGTTAAACACTGAACATATCCTTTCCTCATGCAGTGCCCATCTGGTGGGAATGACAAGCCCTGAGATTGGTATGCACTGGTTTGGTGTCTCTAGAAACATCTGGATGGTGAGACAGGGTTGTGACTTGCTCTGAGCATTGCTTGCTGCAAAGCCCTGTTTCCTCCCATCCTCTCATTCCTCTCCCCATGAAAATACCTCTCCCCATGACACGATGGGGGAATCCACCTTACAGTGGGTTAAGAGATTTATTTCATAACAGCTGTGACAGGGGTGTAGGTAGAACGTACATGTGCCATTACGGGCAACAGAGCCCAAAGAGCAGCTGCTTAGTACACACCTGCTATGGGGGCATGAGGGAGGGCAGTAATTTATCTGCCATCATGAGTAGAAAAATCCATGTACCAACCAAGCACACTCTGCCTTTCTTATTTTCCAGCTCTTCTATGAAGGCTATTCCCTTATTTCCTTCCTCCCAGCCTCCCCCTTGCTTTTGGGGAGCCTGTTGCAGTTGGGTTGTGGAAGATGTGAAGCCACAGTCAGGTCTCCATGACGAAGGCCAAGATGTTTAAATCCACTAGAGGTATTCAGATCCCCTGCTGTGGAAGGCAGCTTCCTTCCCATGCAGATCTGGATGCCAAACACATGCAGTGCTATAACAGGAACTTGGCCTGTTTTGAACCCAAATGTGCAGATCGGATTTCTGCTTGGAAATACTTGGACACAGAGGAGCAAGCCAAAAATGGTGGTGTGGAAACAGGAGAAGCAATACTACAACACAGCCATCCTTGGGGCCTTCTCTTCAGTTTTCCCTACTAGATTTGTCTGTCTGTTGTTCTCTGTGTAATCTACACCTGTCTGAGTCTAATGAGCTAAATGAGTGTAGGAGCCTCAGTTGGGTGCCCGTTGGCTTAGCAGCTACAGCTGCACACCGGGGAGCAGCCACAAACGCATCCTGGGATAACTGGGCTGTGTAGGAAGGGTGGCACCAGCTGCAGCTCTCCAACTGTGGGAAAGATGTGTGGGGAGGGTGAGGCTGTGCAAGCTCATGGCAGTGCACAGGGATTCTTAGGACTAGCTGCTATGTATTGTTAGTCTTCTTGAGAGCCTTCATATCCCTCTGTGCACGGTTAAATGAGGTTTAGACTTTCTTTGATGTAGCATTAGTTGGTATCAACCTGTTGAGGGAGTTCTAGCTGTTTGCCAGACTGAGGAAAAGGCCGGGCGAAGTGAATGTGGAATCCAAATGCAGGATGAAATGAAAGGCAGTTTCTGGGAAGTGGCTTAAGGCTATGGCAAATACTCATCCAGGCTTTCACAGATTGGGATTTACTCTTCAACAGGAAAATAAGTTTTGCAGCATTGCAGGCATCTCTCTGAATACACAATATTCTGCACACAGACTGATGATGAAGAAGTTGCTTTAGTCAGCACAACCTAGTACACACAGGGACCTTTCCCAATAAGAGGAGTCAAATGGGAAAATGGAAAGCAAGTCTTATTATAGATCAAATGAAATGAGCTAGAGCTAAGCTTTCCAGGGAGAGCAGGATCTGGTCTCCTCCCTCACAAAGCATGGGTGCAAGATGAAAAAACAGATTGGCACATGCTTGTAGATGGATAGCAACAGTAGACATAAAATACATCAGCAATGCTTAAAATATATGAAATAAAAAACCTCAAATAGCAATAGTCTTTCAGTGATTGTTGAACCCTGCATCAGGAACCCTGTCATTTAAAATGCTACAAAAAGTAATTAGAGGGGGGCAAAAAGACTCATTAAAAAACTGATTCTGTTTCTACATGCTTTAAATGTCTTCTTATTTGCAAAACTGGAATAATAGCATTTTCAAGTGTTTATGAGAATGGGATTTATATCAGCAGCAAAAGGATTTTTCCATGTGCTAGCAGTTTGCAGGATCTTGAAGTAACCAGAACTGAAGAGATCCTAATATTCCAGATGAGTTTTCATACCAGTGATCACTTTGCCTTAGCGAGGCCACGTTTATAAGAGCATGCAGGATTATTTTGTTACCTAAGAATGTAGTGTATGCGGAGAAGTTATGGTTGGAGGTTTTCATTCCCACCTCCCTCCTGCTGCAGTTCGGCTGACGCTCAGGCAGCTAATAGAGGAGAACAGGGCTGGCTGTTCACAGTGCGTTCAAGAATATGAATTGCAACAAAAGACAAAAGGCTGGATGTTGAAGTATTTATTTTAGTGACTTGAAAGCCTTACACGTTATGTGTAACCATTGGTACTCAGGTAGTGGTGCATAGGGATGAGGCTCTACATCCTCTGATGAAGTTTTATCCCCAGGATGCAGGAAAGGTAGCTAGGGAATTGTGATTACAACTCTCTTGGCATAGTGGGTGTTCAGCAGCATCAATACGAGCAATTCAAGAGTAGATATAGGAAAGCGAATTATCCACTGTAAACTCCAGTGGGAGGCAGAGTTACATTAGGACTGAGCAGATGTGTGAAGCTGATGTTTCACGAGGGAGGAAGGAACCATGGTAAATGAGCCAAATGGCAGTGCTAGTTTAATGTTAGAACAAGCAGGTGGATGTCTCTCCTAAGAAAAGTTATAAGGAGCCCAAAAGCCAGCTAATCATCACAAAATCTTTACTATTTAACTGTAACTCTCTTTAAAATCAGCTACCAGCCAAATTAGAACTAGATTCCTCAATGCGCTTAGCAAAGAGAAGCTAAGATGGTGGCAGAAACTCTCCCCATCTGACCTTGAAAACACGTTAAAGCCAATTCAGAAGTCCACTTAAAGATGGCTCTTCCATAAGCACCATTACCCAAGCTCCAGAGATGCTTCATGGGGAGTGTTTTGAATGTTGAGTCAGCACTGCCACTTCTGGCAGCCCTGGGTTTTCTGTGGATGGTTCCTGTGGGCTGAGCAGGACTTGTTTATCTGCTACAGCCCAGCCCAGCATGGCAGGATTGCAGGCAACGTGAAAAATAAACAGGGGATTCTAGTAGCATTAAGTCACTCAGGCCAGCCCAAACACTGTCGAGTTGCTGCCAAGTTAGGTCATTTAAGCAAATACTTTGAATGGGTTTAAGAGACAGCTAGACATTTTTATGAGGAGAGGAGATTTGCAGATGCAAAGACAAAGCAAGGAGGTGCATTTGAGATAAACTTAAAGGGCCAGGCTCATTGGACCAAGTGGCTATTTCCTGCCTCACAATTCTTTGCTTCCTCACATCTACTTACAGACAAGAGCGTGCCATGGTCCAGAGCATAGCCAGTGCTCTGAGATATGCCTGTTGCAGGGCTCAACATTATCAAGAAAAAAACTTTTCATGGAGGAGATGGCTGAAAATGGTGAGTAGGATAGTCCAGATTCAGTCAAGGTTGCTCCTCAGATTAGATCTGACTATTTCATGAGTCATTTAAAAATTCCTCACTTTCTGCACTAGAGCAAATAAGGACAAGGTGGTGGGTAGGAACAAATCACCAAACTAGTGAGCCCCTGTAGGAATTGTTCCTCCTAGGAGGTACCCATCTGGCACTAAAGAGACAGCATTTCCATAGTGCAGGAAGAAATGGTGGCACTAACTGCCTGTGACTGTAGCTCCATCAGGGCCTTGCAATCACATTTTCTTTACCTTTGGAACTAGTCTTCATTTTATGAAATGAAATGGGTAACCAAGTGTCAAGTATGGAAGCTTCCGAACACATTCACTATGAAATCTGGTAGAAAGCTAGGTCACAGCAGGAAGGGACATTCTTGATGTATACATTTGGTGAAAGAAGCAAAATTACTTGCAGAACTTGCTTTCTTGGGACAGATTCTGGATCTGCACTGCATGTAGTCTAGCTCGTCTCTCTAGAAGCTTGGAATATAAGATTGCCAGGTCTCATTCTCATTCCTCCTGCTTTCTGGATCCTTTCAGAAGGACCTACTGGCCTTAGGCCATGAGCTTTCACAAATCATACCTTTTTTGTAAGATTCAAAGCCCACTTTCTAGACAAATGTGCTTCTCCTCCAGACCTAATTTCTTAAACACCCCTTTTCTCAGCCATAATCATAATCAGAGCAGTTTTCATCAAAGAAATTCAACCCACAACATCAACTGAGCCTTACACCCCCTGCCATGACTTCTCACATCATTGCATCAGTGTCATTTTTAAAGCTGGCAGTGGAAAGAAGGCATACCATAGGGATGTCTCAATGTATTTTTATTGCTGCTGCTCTTTATGTCTGGCAGAGCCATCTAGGCCCAGCCCAAAGTGAAGCCTCCCAGACCTTCAGCTTCTTCCTCTTTTTGTCTGGTAGGAGCAATTTTGTTCCTGTTCTTGACTGATCAGTCCTCCACAGTGAAAAGGGAGGAGAAAGAAATGATGCAGTATGATGCCACAGGAATTAAAGGATACACTCATTTTTAATGTCTGTCCCATGTTCATGTCATTATCTACTGACTTTATAACACGTCTCTGTGGCTTTGGAACAAAGAGCTATGAGCTTGTATTTTGATAAAGAACCATCTGTACATTGAAGACACTCTTAAATAATAATTTTCTTTTAGTAAAGCCAAAGCTTTTCCTCTTCGCTTGAGCTACAGAGACATAACAATATCACTCATGTTGCTGATACTTTCCCTTGGCAAAGACACATCCAGTAGCTTCTGCAGAAACAACCATGACAGGCTGAGTAGTTCCAAAAATCTGGTAGTTCCAAGAAGTCCAAAGGGATTTCTGGCCCTGCCTTGCAGGCATGGCCAGCTCAGGTTTGCAGAGTTTTATGTCTCCCATTCTCCAAAGCTCTTGTGGATTGTCTCATCGGTAGTTTGCTGTGTGGGAAAGATTCAAAGCTGTTTTCCCGGTGAGCTGACCCAGGGAGGTGGTCGGTCTGTCCTGGGGCTGCTGCAGGTTCTGGTGTCCATTTTTAAGAAAAATTGTTTTGTTTGCTCTTTGAAAATAATGAAAAATCTGTCTGGTGTCAGAGTGGAGGTCACATCTTGGAACAGTTCCTCCTGCTCCAGCAGAAAAGGACACACACACATACACACAGAGGCAAAAGACTCAGATGAAAACAATTCATTATATAGCTTCCATGAACTTTCTAGCTTTAAGCTCCTTTATCTTCCGAGCATGTGTTTCCAAGGCAACCGCTTAACTACCATGGGTTTTCCAACATGCTACATTTCACATAATCTATCTCCTTTTCCAAAGTTTGAGTTTAGATCCTTGTCTAAATACCTCAGAACTGCTTAAAGAAAAGCGAGTAAAGAAAATAACTGCTGTATTTTTAGCGAACAAGCAGTACTGACTTACATGACAATGCTAAAATCCTTTAACTGTAATCACTTGGATAGAAGTAAATTATTTGCAATACAGAGCAAAAGGCTGGAAATAATTGTAATAAATGCTATACTTATCTGACCCGTCCTCTTTCTCTATGTCTCCTGAGTCCTCAGACTGGGTTAGAAGTGTCAGGAGGATGGTAGGTTCCTGTTACCCCTCACTTCAGATTGAGCTACAAATACCTCAGGATGAAGTGTGTTGCTCTATTCATTTTTGTTCATGTTCTGTTGAAAAACAGAAATCTGCTTAGAAATAAAAAGGGGAAAGAGCGACCTGCCTTGCCTTTTCTGGGCTAACAGCAGAGTTTAGTTCGTGTTGACCAGTGTTCAGGGCATGAGTGGGTTTGACTGTGACCATTAATATGTTAGAATCTTTTACAGAACTAATGCTGCAGAAGTTAGCATGGCAGCCCTGCTACCCTTTGCTGTTGTCAGCTATCAGGTTTATTACCCTTATCTCAACCCAGAGCTGATCTTTATCCCCTCTTCCTAATTGAGGCTGTAGATAAGGCACCGTATATTGACTCTTGTGCTCAGTCAGTTCCTTTAAAGCAAAGAAGTCTGGTAGCTTAAAGAGGGAGTTCAATCCTGAAGGGTGCTTGGGAGATCTTCATGTTTTCTTGGCTAATGAAGACCACGATGGCATATTCAGTCCTCTGTTAAGAGCAACAGAAGAAGTGGCGTTTTCTAGGATGAAAGTTGTTCATGCTATTTCTGTTTGTCTGTCCAGCTTCGTACCCACCCATGAGCTGAACCTAATGCGCCTTTCATTGTACAGCACTGCGCCTTTCCACAGGAAGGCCTGCGGCACCCAACCTTAGATTTTGAGAGAAAGACATTATTATTCCAAATGTACAAAGACAAGGTCAGTTTTGAAGGACAGTTCACTTTATAAGGGATGTTCACTCCTTTCCAAGTTACAGTTCTAGAAGTTCTTTCCATTAGGGATAAACTATGAAAAAAAATGCAGTGAGGAATTTTCAGAGAATATAGGGTAGAAAATTGTGGTTTAGTTCTGATGTTCTATAACAAGGAAAAAAGAGTCACTAGCAAATTATTCTATGATCTTTATTCTCTGATCTTGCTTCACATGTGTGAATTTGTCCTCTAACTCTCATGCAAATGCACTGTAATAACTGTAACTCTACCTGTGTCCTCCATGAGCCTCAGTGGGGCAGGCAGCAGCACATGCTGGCGTCAGCCTGGGATGCCGTGCACATTCAACAGCCGAGTACTGCCTGCCTTTCCCCTGTGGGGCAGAGATTGAGTCCCCAGATACCTGCATTTGCAGAAGTCATGGAAGCTCTGTTATCACCAGCACTCACCATGGTTTTAGAATCTTGCATCTGATGAACCAGAAAATAAAATCATTTTCTGATGGCAGCTGATAATTATTTTAAGCAACTATTCAAGATCCAAGTGGCAGTGTGTTAGGACAAACAGGTTGTCCAGGTGCAGGCCCTGAATCTCCCTTGCATGCTGAGCAGCATCTCTCACTGCTACAGCAGTGAAGTGCATGTGGTTATCTGTAAAATAGGAAGAATTTTGTATATTATTACCATTAAACTAGGATTGTATCATAAAGCTGGGATGTGAATGCAGTCATCTTTCCCTTCTTCAGAAAGAGAAAAAAGGCACTTAAAACAAAGAAAAAGCTTCATGTAGGCACAGTCGATGTAGACTTTATATACTGTAACTAGCTATTTAACCCTTGCAGCTTTATCCATCTGGAGACCAGTTCATGTCGTATCCATGAAATGAGGGTCTCAAGTGAATGGTTTGTTGAGTGTCTGTGCAGACTCTCAGATGTGCACACAACATTGTGAGGCACACAAAGACATAAATAGTAGAAATGGTTTTGTAGAGAGTGGAACAGATCTGCCAAGCTCTCATTCTGGGAAGACAGGACCTCTGTAAGCATCATGCACTTTTGTAAGGATAGAGACCCTTTTTATTACACTTATCCACAAAAGTTCCATAATGACTGAGTCCAGAGGAGTTTGATAGGGTGGCAGAGGCAGACATTTGAATTTTCATCTTTTTTCATTCTCCATATGTTATTACTTGGGCTTTTCCAAGTGTCACAGATCCTCCTTTGTAGATCTGATGAGGCTGGGGCACCTATTACCCAAAATCCAAAGAGGATTTTTGATCACAGAATCTGGTCTTTGTTCCTTGCAGAAGAAAAGCGATGGCGTCTTTTGTTCACTTTTCAGTAATGTGAAAAACTGGAACAAAATTCCTTCTTTCTCCTGACTTTGCAAAGTCAGTACTGTTGTTTGTGCTCAGCCTTTGGGGCTTTATCTTAGAGCCATGAGCAGACCTGCTGACCTTGTCAGCCTGGCTGTGCCCGTAGGGCTGCAGAAGAGCATTTGGTCAGAGCCATGTCTTCGCCTCTGTCAGGCTGCACTGCTGGGAACGCTGCAGTGGGTGGCTGGTGGATTTTTGGCCCATGCTCATCTCTGCTCTTTGCTTTCATTCAGACTGATTTTTGATACATGTGGGGTAGATGTTTTTGTGATCTGTAAAGATCTGTGTTCAGCTCAGATTTGTCCTACAGACACTGAGTTAGCTGGAAAGCAGGGGGCAGATTCCTTCCAGTTGCCAGCAAGCCTCTCTCAGAATAACATTTAATGGCCTGCCATTATTGGTGGCCACTTGCCTGATCAGTGACTGTGAGCCACCAGCAGCAGCTTTTACAGCAGTGAGAACATCAGCGCTGTGTGCATATAAGCATGGCAGAAACCCCAGCCATCTGAGCCTGATGAGCACTTAAACCAGATCCTTTCAAAATGGGAAGAAGTCATAAAATCTGCTGTGAAACCTTAGTCCCAGCTTCAGCTGTTAGTGACTTTGATGGCAAATGTGCCCTGTCCTCATTATAGGAGCCCTTTACTCCATTGTCTAATTCCCCAACAGACTGGAGGCAGATTTGATCCCACAGTAGCACTTCAACTAGTAGCAGAGCAATAAAAAAGGGGGAAGAAATAGGAAAAAAAACCCCGATGTGCTAAACAGCCATTCTGCTTCTGGCTTTCAGCGCAGGCAGGTGCGCATGGGCTTTTCAAATCCCCTTTACGGGAGCACTGCAGTAATGCTGCTCTCGGGATATGCAGAGCCCTCAGCCAAAGGAAGACCTGCCTCTACCTGTAGAGGGGAAAATAATTCCTACTCCTCAGTGACAAGCCAAAATTCTTCACAAGTATGCACTAGGAATTAAAGGCCCAACCCTATTAAAAGTAATAAATTTGTACCAGGGATATTCTTGGCCCAATAGTGAGAGTAAATTGACACTTTCTGGCGCTGTAGCCTCCTGCCAAAGGGTGGGAAGAAGTAACCTAGGTAATAGTAAAGTGATCTCAAAGAGGGGTTTTCTGCAGCCTGGCTTTCAGAATAAAAGCCAAATTCTAGCTTTGCGTGAGTCTCTCCAAAGTTTCTTGGAGCTAAAATACTGTGCTTCATTTATTACAAGCTGATCAGAAGTGTTTCTTGATCCAACATCAACACTCTCAGAAAGAAAAAGACAGAAGGAGGGAGGAAAGGGCTGGAAGGGTGACAGAGCAGCCACAGATAAGGGTGTATGCAGCACAGACCAGCTGAGCAGAAGAGCCCTTCCATCGCCTACTGGGAACTGATCCTGTCTGAACCTATAAAGACAGAGTGTCCAGATCTCAGGCTGAGTCACAG
Source organism: Psittacus erithacus (assembly GCA_009867235.2). NCBI lineage: Eukaryota > Metazoa > Chordata > Aves > Psittaciformes > Psittacidae > Psittacus > Psittacus erithacus. The sequence goes on along the minus strand of WYDI02025855.1, from coordinate 46,236 downwards.
GTCCAATACAGCTGATGTGTTTATGCAATATTAAGATCTCCTGAGTGGTAGCACAGAGGTACGCTCTGGCCATAGCTGCCAGGAAGAATAAAGAGGCACCTATTAGTAGTCTCAGACTCATTTCACCTTCCTCATCTTGTGCTAGGAGAGATGTCTCCACGTGGCTCATATTAATCTCCTGGTGTTTTGAGAAGGAGCTGTTCAAATATTTTGCTGGGAGTTTTGTGGGTGTGAAAACACACGGCTTGAGGAAGGTGGCAGGGCTCTGAGGACTGAGTGATGGACCAACTTGCTGACAAGGGACTGGAGGAGGACTGACAGGTCCTGCAACCTGCAGGGGGCTGGCAAGCGAGCATCAGCGTGCTCCTTTTGAGTAGGGATTAGGGAAGAGGCACTCCTCCAACCTCTGCCTTCTCCAAATAAGCAGTATTTAGACTTTTTCTCCAAAGAAGACTTCTGGAGCCCCAGCAGCTGAAGAGCAGACCATAGCTCTGCCCTGAGAGCTTTGCAGCTTTGCAAAGGAGGCTCTGCAATGGAAGGGATGAAGAGAAGCTTTAAGTATGGGGCAGCTTCCTCTGCCCTGGGTTGTGTCCAGCACTGCCAGACCCCAGTCTAAGGGGACATACAGAAGGCTCAGAGCCAGGTGCTGGGTGGACCCCAAGAAGCAGATGAGCTCTCACCCTGCTGAGCAGTGTGGGTTGGGTGTGCTCCCTCCTCAAGGAACTCACCCAAAAATGCTGGTCAAGTGCAAGGCATGCAAGGGGTTCCCCCTGCGGGAAACAAGCTGCTGCTCCTCAGATTTGGTGTCAGCCAGAGCTGGGGGCCATAAGTGATGCCTGCCTGGTGACCCTGAATCTTGCTGTTGAGGCTGATTCTCGCATCTCGCTTGAGGGTACCGCAGAGGTGGTGGCTTTGTTCTCACTCCTTTTTTTCTGTCTGGGGCCATACACAGTGGGTTGCTTTGCTCAGAGCTGAGGGCACTATGAATCTTTTCCATGCATGGAAAATAACTTCATGGCTCATGAAAAAACAGAATGGTAATGAGATAAAAGTGCTCTGTGAAAATCCCATGGACAGGAGCCAGAAGTTCCTGAGGGATAGAGATCCCTCTTCTACTTCTCTGCCTGCCCATGTGTTTACTTTTAATATTATTCATAAACAAGTTCCTGAATTGATGGATCCACTTTTCCTATGTAGCACATAATATTACAGATGGTTACTGAGACCCTAAGAAGATCAGTCTCATGTGTATGTGGAGACAGAGGGTGAGGTTCATTTCAAAGGGAGCTGTAGGTTTGAGCAGTTCAGACCTCATGAACAGAACTGGGATAAATGGAGCACTGGGAATTTGGTGCTCTGAGGAAAGTAGGACTGTTAAAGCACAGCACTTGCTGTGCTTGCGCAGGGCCCACTTTGTGCCTGTAAGCATTGCTGTGTGTCTTGTGATGATATTGCCTGACCCAAATGCATCCGATTTGAGACTCATATTTAGTTTGTCCCCAGTCCCAGTGACATGGGCACTGCTGCACAAGCTTCAAAGAGGTGTAAATGAGGAAAGTCCCCTGCCCAGCTTTCATATACATCTGCGTCATCTTCATGCTGAATTCAATTCAGTGACTTTGCTTTTGCCCTGGGAGAAGGAAAACAAGCTCTTCAGGATCTGCTCAGTAGCCTGCTGCGCACAGGGCTGTCCCAGCTCTGATGCACTGCGCATAGATTTCTACTGGGAGGTGGTGTGATCGCATCCGACAGCCTCCATTCTCCTTAATCTTCGCTGTTTTTTGTAACTTTCTTCTCTTTTCTTGTTTGCTCCACTGGTGTGACTTTACCTTCTGTCTGAGCAAATATCACAAAGAAAACTCTCGTAAAAAGGGGACATGACATTTTTACAAGCTGAGTTCAAGATGCATGCTTAGTTATTTGCTTTGGAGTACATAGACAAGCTAGACAAATGGTGTATTACCCCAGCCTTTGCCCCTGGAGGGGGCCATGCTCTGTACAGCCTGTCCCGGGGTGTGAGGGTTCAGCACTACTGTTACATTGGCCTAGACCCTTCAGCTTTTCAGTAAGGGCAGCCCAGAGGAAATCACCCTAAGCTTTGTTCCTAAAAGCCACAGAGCTCTGTTTCTGTGTGCGGGCAAATGATCTTGTCTGCCTTCACTCCCTGCTGCAGTTTTTCCACCCAGGTTCCTTATTCTGGTTGCAGACCCCTTTAGGAATGAGTCTCTGATGCCACGTAGCCCTACATGGGCATCTTGTTATTTGTTTGCGATATAACAGTAATTTATTAGGTGGAAGTTACCCCTGGCAACCTGGACTCCTAGTTTGCTTCCCTAGCTCGTCAGTGGGTGACATGTGGCTGTGATCAGAGTGCTTCCCTTTTGGAAGTACTGTGGGGCTGCAGTGAAAAATTATGCTTATTAGATGTGGTTGCTGGAAATGTACTTGGAGCTCAGATGATGCACCAGCCAAGCACCGGCCTTGTGGCTCCTCTGGGAACACATTTGCAAGAGGGGCTGATTCTGACAGCTGTAGCTTTGCAGGACACTGATTCTGGCTTCCCTGTGTCTCACTCTTCCCGTCTCTGCTCCATCATGGAATTTAATGGTCAGATAATATTTAAGAGGCTTCAAACCCAAGTACTTTCATAGTGTAAATAACAATAGAGGGGTTAGTGTGGGGAGCAGTGAGTAACACACAGAACCCGGACTGCTGAAGCAAACAAGCTGGCATGTGACCTTGAACGTCTTTCAACTGCTCTCTGCCCGGGCTGCCTCCCTTCCTTTTTCTCCATCTTTCCTGTTTAGGGGTGAACTAGTTCCTATTAGGGAGTTGTATAATGCCAGTCTAGTGGCATGCAGACTTTCAGTGGAGCCTCAAAGTGTTACCAAAGTAATGAGTTTTTCATTGTTATCGATGTTATTTATTAGGCTTGTATGTAAACCAGTCACAGCAGCACTATTTATTTCCAGAGTATATATAGGACAAATAAACACCCTTTACTCCACTCCAGGGCCTGCAAGCCCAGCCCCTGCCATGCCTTCAAAGACCAAGTACCTTCAGCAGGGCTTGATGGAGGAGAAACCATTCCTTTGTCACCAATGTCATAACTCAGCAGAGTTGATTTATTGCTTCCTGAGTCCCTCTCTCTAGTTCCACGGTGTTATCATAGGCTGGTTGCAGTGTGCACTCTCCGGCAGGGTGACTTAAACCAGGACCAGTTCCTGTCATCTGCATCAAAAGGAACGAGATCAGATTTTATTAGAAACAGCGTGTGGACAGTCTGAGCAAAACCAGCATCATAAGCTGCCAGCAGGAGGACAAGGTGTGCAGCCAGGCCTGGCACATTACACAGGCACTGGCTGAGCTGGGCCGGACACAGCTTCAGAGCCAGCCAGTTCAGGGCACAGATCGGCATTGCATGATGCTCAGCATCGTGAGAGAATGGGGAGGGAGAGACAAGCAAATACAGGATGGATCAAACAGTTTACCTTCATATTCCTTTAGTGGAAAATATTTTTTTTCCCCTCTACCTGGAAATCCCTAGAAGCAACATCATTTTTTCTTCTTCTTCTTTTACCATCAAAATTTCCCTTAGAAAGTATCTGACCCTCTCCTATCACTATAAAAACACAGGGTTGGGGTTTTTCTAATCAAGGAAAGATTTTAAAGGAAACAGAAAAGTGTTTTTTCTTGAGCAGCAAATCAACTTCTAACCAACTTCTAAACCAGATACTTTATAAAGCCACTTTTTTCCTTACAGTACAGAACGCACAACAGATACCAGTGCAACAGCACCAGTGTGGGTGACATGCAGTGCAAATGCAAGTAGAAAGCTTATCTCCAGTAGAAAAGCTGACAGCTTACTGATACGTATTGATCTCACTTTCACTGGGGTTTGTCATTATATTTCTTTTGTCAGGGCAGATGGGTTTTCCTGCTTGGATGTGGAATGTGTATTTATTGGTCCTACTGCCCTAGGGACTTGCATTTTGGCAAGGAAAGCAAAGAAGACGCCAGCAGACAAGAGAGGGTCTAAAAACACTCCTGGTAGGTTTGAAGGGATGAGTGGCATAGTTAGCAAAGTTAAATGGTTTTATATGACACGGTTGTCTGTGATTGCAGAGGACTAGACTCAACATGCAGGCAATCTTTCCAGGCCTGGTTGCCAACTTGGGCATGTCATTTGGGTTTGGCTGTAAATGCAGCCTGGAGAGCCCCTCTCCACGCTCGTGTCTGCCACCAACCTGCTTGGGCAAGTCATTTCCCCGCTCAGAGATGCTTGAAGAGGAAGTTATATTGGCTTCAGTTGAACTTTCTTTTTATAAACTAGTGTAAGTTGCGGTGTTGACAGCTCTGTTTCAGCGTATTTCAGTGTGACCTGTCTCCCAGGGACACCCGCACAAGGGATTGAGCCGCTTTGACTTCAGGTGTAAAGTGGTACCTTAGGTTAAAGTCGGGATAGTGGAGACAAACTCTTCAATCTACCCCACTTGGACTCCATCTGCTGAGCTGAGCCATTGTGTATGAGACAACTCCCAGTGAGACTTTGCCAGGCTTAGGCTTTCTCTAAACAACTATTTTTAGGGTTGATACTATAAATCCCAATCTCTACCTCTTGCTCCTGCTTCTTATCTCCTTAAATCATGCATAGTAGCAGCTGCTTGGCTCTACCTCCAATTCTCCCTCCAAAGAGAAGGGAAACTATTTTGAAATATAATCTTTTTCCTCTTTTTTTGGCTGTGAAAAACCTGACCTGCAAAATGTAGGCCACTGAGTAACAACCGCCTTTCTGGTACGTCAGAACTCCAGCCCTGCCATGGGGTCAGGGAGAGGATAGTGAGTTGTGCTGCTCCTGGTAGGTCCCTGCGAGGCACAGTCGATGCAGAGCTCATCTGGGTGCTCAGCCTGCCCTGCACAGTCCTGAGCATGCCATGCCAGGAGCAATGGCAGGAGGCAGCTATTCACCAACTCTTCACATCTGCTGAATAAAAGCAGGCTCCTTAGCTGTCCCAACACCTTGCAGGCTAACTAGCTGGCTGCACCATGAGCATGTATGGAGGATGCTCACTACGCTGCCTAGCCTTGATTTCCTTACCTCTGCCACATTTCCTTCCAGAGGCCCAGGGGCAGTGCAGGCTCTCAGCACAGGCACTCTCAGGCCAGGCTGGAAGGTCTCATTTTGATTGCTGAGGTTTGGAGGGGTTCTGGGATTTTGAAGGGTTCACAACACACATCAGTGCTTGGTCTGCTGCGTCAAGCACACTGCATCACTCCGGATGTCGAGGTGGATGCTCAGATGTTGGGCCACCGTGGCTTGTTCCTTTTGGTGTCAAATTATTTATGATTCATGTGTTGCCATTACATCATTTCCCATTAAAAACCTGAGTTAGTGACCCAGCTTGTCTTCCACCAAACCATCTGGCAAAACACCCAACCGCCTGTCTCCCTTTCACCAGCAACCTTTGTGCTGACAGTCCAACTTGCCATCAGCCCCTTCTTCACAGTCCCCTGACTTAGGGGCTAGTGGCTTACAAGGGTGGCTTACATGGCTTACAGTGCCTGGTAGGCTGGGAGAAGAGACCACAGCTGATGGTTCTTGCAGCACACTTGGGAAGGGGTCTGTGTGCCTCGTGAACGTGTGTACAGGGTTGGCATATGGACTCTTCAGGGTACAGCTGTGGGTGGGAGTATAGGTGCATTCTTGCAGCTCCCTCTGCTACTGTTTATTCAGCTAACACAGTTGCTTTCATTCAAGAGCTAAATCACAAGGGGATAATTTGCAAATAGCAACTGTATGCTAAATACTAATTTGTATGTACATGTTTGGGTTGCTTTCCAAAGTCCATTTGTCATCCCAGTCCCCCTGCATCTGCAGCTACGAGGCTTTCTGCCAACTCAGCAGAATGGGAACTCCAGCTAACCCTGCTCACACTTGTCTTGCTCCCAGCATCTCCGGATGAGAACTGAATGTGTCTGGGTCTGCCATGTGATGAGCCATACCAGTGTTCGGAGCATGTTAGGGTTTTTATCCAACAGAAAATGTGAAATCTGTAGTTTATTCAGGCTTGCCAGAGTCTGTGCCCATCTCTTGTTGTCACTATTCTAAAGCTGGAAAAATAGCATGGAAAATTTAGCTCGTAGAAAGAATTAATTTCTCAGGGCCCCTCAACTTGCTACAAATTCTGGATGTACAGAGAAGGCTGTGCCAGTGCATCAGCTTATGGGGTAGCATTTCTGCTTCCTTCCAGTGGAACTCCCACAATAAGCACAACTCCATGTCATGTGCAGCACAAGCCCAGGGCCAGCTACTTGCCCTGAGAGCTTAGGTGCTAAGTTATATCTGGACCTGTATCTAATCTGGGCAGGTCTAAACCTAACCATGAGAAACAGCAGCCCAGCTATAAAACAGATGGAAGCAAATTTATTACTATTTCCTACAAACTATTTAGGACCAAATCAAAACAGTCCGTGGTGCCTGTGGGCGTGCAGGTGGTGAAATTGCCGGCACCACCAGTTGCACGAAGCAGATCAATACAGCTGAGCCCAGAGCCCGTTTTCTGGGGAGACCGGCATTGTGTGTGAACTGGAATTTCCTGTAAACCAAGTGCCCCTGCAATAGAAAGAAATGTCCAGGAAACAGCTGCGCACATGCAAAGCACTTTTACTACTTGCCTGATGTTTTCCTCAGCATCACGTTTTCATAATTTTTTTTTTAAATGCTTAAATCCTGTGCAAACAACCTTTTTCTCACCAGCTTCCTGTATGACACTGGCCAAGAGAAACAGCTTCGTTTGGGGTGATCCGTTTAAGCCACACACCATATTGTCTGGGAATATGGGGACCAGGGATTATTCAGTGGAGGCTGAAAAATGTTAATATTTTATCAGCCACAGAGTAAACAGATAAAGCGGAAACCACTTTATATTTTTCTGAAATGTTAATAATGGGCTGATAATCTCCAAAGCTTACATACTTCCTGTGATTCAAAAGGGACTGCATGTACTCAACATTCACAGTGCAGGCCTGGCACAAGTTACACACCCTTTCCAAGAAAGGATTTCACTTCATCTGAATGGGAACATGGCACAGAAACCAAAAAGCTCCTTTTACAGTTTCTTAATGGAAATTGGAGAGCCACAGGGAAGAGCAGACAAGGTGACTGGCAACCCTAGATACCCACCTGGAGCCTGACCCACACATCTCCTTACACCTGGGACCCAGCAGCACTAGTTTGAATCCTAGAAAAACCTGCAAATGGCTTGACACCTGTGTAAAGATTATCTTTAATTGTCTTTAATTGTTGAATTGTGGAAGGACTTGAAGATTATGAGTTAATCAGGATTCACAATGAGACCCGTGTAAAGGGCATCCCACCACACATCTGCTGCAGGGCAGTTTTGTGTCTTTCTCCTTGGTGTTAGGTCACTTCAGGACTTTACGTCAAAGTCCCTGTGCGCTGCTGAGCTGGAGCCAACTGACCAGTTTGGTGATGACTGGGGTTTGCAACCCCTACTTGGCCCAAGCAGGGAGAATAGTCTCTACCCTTGTGAGAAGGCAGAAAATGCACAAATACCATCCCATGAACCTGGAGAGCACTTGCATGGGGAGGACAAAACTTCAGGTCATCTTTGTCTTGTGTGTAATGATGCTTGGTCTCCAGTTCCAACATTCTAACTCCTTAGACTTTTCCCAAACATCAGTAAGCCAGTGTAGCTTTTCAATATATCTCTTAAAGAGGCTTATGTTGGTGCTTATCAGCCACAGGCTGATCTGCGTGCAGAAATGTAATATGTGACCCTCCATATCAAGAATTATTTCCATTTTAGATTACATCAAGTCTCTGCAAACTTACTCAGCTCTTATATCCAGACTGACTGTATTGAAATCAAAACTGAATTCTTGTATTTGGTCTAGATATATTATATCTCTGGCTTTGTATGTGGGAACCCTGATGCTTTCCTGGCAGAAGTTGAAAGTTTCTGCCATTTACAGACCTGTGCAAAAACTGACAGGTATAAAATTCCTTTCCTGTGCCAACTTAATGCCATTTTTCTTTTGCAATCAAGGATCTAAACACACACACACATATTTTCTGTATCTATTGCCAAGGCCTTGGGGGTGTTGCAGTCTCCCCTTTCTCCAGCGTTTCACTGAGCCTCGGCATTTTTTGACAAAGGGTTATGTCATACTGAAAGACTAGAGCCTGAGCAGAACAAACCCTGCAGCCCTAACTGGCAGCACAAGCTGACCTTTCTTTCAGGTTAGACTTTTCCTCAGGTCTCTGCATGCACATCCCTGTATCTTTATTCCGGATGTACCCATTGCCAAGTGCAACAGATAATAACTACTCTTCATTGTATTTGATGGCTCTTCCTCCAAATCACAGCTAGATATCCCTCTTCTCCTTTAAACAATAGAAACACAGGAAGCTTCCCCTAATTTGTTGGTATATGTGAAGCAAATAATACACATTTGGAGATCACAGTCACCATGTTTGTTTTGTTTTCCAAAATTGAATATAACTCAAATGTAAAACTTACAGAGTTTTTCTATGTCCTAATTAAAAACCAGTATTTTCCCAATGTCATGTAGGTTTTATTACGCAGTGGGTACATATCAGCAGCAGCAATTTAAATGAAGTTTAAAAAATATGGGCATTTTTTTATATCACTAACCAGTGTATAATAGGTCTCATAAGCAAAAGTCTTTTGGCTATTATCTTTTTGATATCACTGCTTTCTCAATGCAAGTTGCATATGAACAGAAAGGTCAGAAGCCCCAGATCTCCATTGCTTCTTTGTTGCTGATGGATGGAGAGATCCCTGCAGCAACACTCAGTTACATGGTTTGATTGGAAAAACCCTTAGGATATGTGCAGCCCACAAGTTTCATATACATTGAAGCAGGGCAGGGCAGACATATAAGCTGATGTTAATGGTCATGGCTCCTCTGTATTGGCCTCCAGCATCTAATCTTGGAAGTCTTTGCATTATACCAGTTTCACCCTGCAGATACCACCCACCTGAAAGTAGAGGAGCTATATCTATGAGTGGGAGGTGCTGTATTCTTCCACATCCAACCCAGCGAGCTTCAGATTCCTGCATACGTCTCTGGTCCTTGTTGCCTACACTCAGCTGTGATCCGGCCTGCCCAAAGCTCTAGCATCACGAAGGGATCTCCTCCAAGAAGATGTGAGGGTACCCATAAGTCCTGGAGAGAAGGGAAGGTAGTTGAAAACACAACAGCTCTGCTGCAGCATTGTCCCCAGGCAGCTCTTCCAGGGAGCTGTGCGCACACAGAGGATGTCTGATGGGATTCCCAGAAGTTCTGGCCCCCACTCTTGCCCGCAGTTTCGAGTAAACAGTTTGGTACCACTTCCCTTCTCAATTCCTGTTTCCCTTTGCAGGCATATGGCAAAACAACTTGCATTCCTGAGTCAAATGGGCAAAGCCAGTCAAATTGGTTGTGCCTTAAAATACTGTTTTCTGTTCTTTACCCCATCTTTTTTTTGCTTTTTTACTTTTCCCTTTGCACATGTGTTGCTGTTTCCACAGCAATGACTAAATATTGACATACAAGACAAGCAAGAACTGAAACAGAGGGCTCTCCAGTGGCAGGGCTTGCTGCTCTGCTCCAAAACAGCTGGTAGCAAGACAGCACCTCTCACCAGCCACCCCTGCTTGAGGCAGCGGGACTGCCCAGGCTGTCAATGAGCAACATTCCGATACGGCTGCTGGCAGCACTCTATGTGCTATCACTGTGAATTTAATGCTGAGGATGCTATTGGGATAAACTGATCACCAGGGAAAAGCCTCTCCCCCTTTATCCCTAAGAATCCATGTAAATAGTGTGAATTTACAGTGTTTGCAGCAGTCTCCGTTCACCCGCTTGCATGCATTCCCCAGCAGGTCTTTTCATTGAGTTACTTTTTGGAAATGTAAAGCTCAGCTGAGATGCAACATCTGTTTTTCAGCAAGATCTTGATTATTGCACAGTGCTACAGCTGGGCTGAGGGCTGAGGGGGTTAAATGACTTGCTCAGGTTCAAAATATCGGGCAGGGGCTTAGGTGGGATTAGAACCCAGGATGCTCACAATTTAGTCCTCGCCTTCTCTAACCACTTCTCAGCCACATGGCCTCTTTGGGTGCAAGGAGAAATTGTTCATGACATCAGGGTGTGTAATTCTGTAGCTGCATGCACCAGCAAATGATTTGCCTAGAAAGAAATGTAATCGATCTCCAGTTAAAATTCAGCTCCGTGTTACCCTTGGCATAGGATTTGTTAGAGTTTAGGATCATTGTGATGAGAACAGTTCAGGGAGCGCGAGATCCATTTCATGAAGGATGTCAGGTTTTAAAACTTGTTTTCACTCCAAGTGCAAATGAGCAAAGAAAATGTTGCAGCCTTCCTCACAGTCTGTTCTCAGCTTCTCCTGAATGAACTACACAGATTAATTTCCATAAGCCATTCAGTAACTGGCAGAGTTTTCAAACCTTGTCTTGTTTAGATATACTCATTAGATATATTTTTGAGTGCATCCCAATTTTTTCCACATCCCTTTGAAGGGTGGATCCAAGAGCAGGACAGAATATTCTTGCAGCGGTCTCCCTAATTCCTCAGGCAACAATAATATCATTTTCATCTCTCCCCAATATCCTCTTGAGTTCAGATGCTTTTAGCCATGGGTTTGTGCTGATGTTCTTACGCTCCCCAGGTCTCTTCTAATGCTTTTAGGGTCTCACATCTTAGAAATGGGACCTCCATATTTTACACTGGCTGTTGGGTTTTTTTGTTTGGTCAAATTCAAGTGTATGTTGTTCAAATGAGCCAGAGCTTCACAGCAGTCTATAGAGCTGCTCTTCATCCTTGCTGCCAACTACCACATTCAGTTGTTGAGCCAGTTCTAGGTGCTATTCCTACTTAAATTTGCATTTGGTTCAATATCCGTAAGAAAAACTGTTTGGTCAAGAGCAGTGCCCACTCAGACAGTACCAGGAACAGCCCCACTTTACCACAATTCCTCATTTACATCTATTTTGTGTTCTATCAGTTCCCAAATTGTAATTAGCTTAAGAAATGCTGTACTGCTTTATAAAGTGCTTACTATTTTTATCAGAATATCTTGCAGACAAACCTTGTGCCTTACAAAAAACTCTTTCTATTGTATCAACTCAAGCACTTTTATTAATGAAGCTTGTAATTCCATTAAAAAAACCCCAATATAATGTTAGTTAGGCAAAACCAGTTTTCCACAGAACTATGTTGACTGGCATGAAATATACTGCCTTTAAATTCTTCAGTGGTTGTATCCAGTATCAGCCACAACTGAACCCAGAATCAATATCAGATTAACTGACTTAATACCACCTGGGCTTTCCCGTTTACCCCTGTTCAAATGCTGGCACAATTTGCAATTCTTTTCAGTCTCGTGGAATTTCCCTCATGTTAAAATTTCCTTAAACCCAGCAGTTACAGGCCGTACCACTCCCACTGCTGCTGGCCTGAAAGCACTTGACTGCTTCCTGTTGAAAGTTCTCCCCAGTTCCTAATGGACCAGAGAGGGTGTCATTATCACTGAAAGATACAAATACAGCACTTTTCTTTCTTTTCAAATTCTGAACAGAAATAGGTATACATGCTTTCTGAACTAAGGAACTGCTCATACATGGCTATAATGGGGTCTGTTACTTCTGGATATGTTTCTTAGTTTTCCATTGCTATTCTTACTTTGAAAGGCAGTTTCTATTTTCCCTCTCACCCAGCGTAAGAGTGGTTATGTTAATAACCCCAGTGTCGCTGAACCCAGAACACCCAGATAACTGCACTCTTCTGCTCCATTAAACTGACAGGGCTTAGTTTCCATTGCAGTTTGGCCTTGAACAGCTTTGATTACATATATGTTTAAGTGCTTAATTAAGATCTGAACATTCTCTTAAAGCAAGACACCACCAAGTGTTGAACTCTTATGCAGAACGAGTGAGTCTTTTATGCAGAATTTAATATCCGGTGTCTGTGGACAGTGTGATATATTACTGGATCTCCAGTGTACAAACTTCATCCCTGGATTTTGGGAAAGCCAGGACTCCATGTTTCATTCACCTTTGTTGAAATAGATCCTACTTAATCTAGTAAATACTTAATTTATATTACCACTTTGAACTCTTCATTTCAGGTACAGATGCTTGTGAGTAAATATTTTGTCTCCCTGCCAGATCTGTGGGTTTAGACAAGTGTGGAGGGCTCTAAATAGGATCTGACTGACTCACAAAAACATTCATTTTCATCTGATAACTAACATAGAAGCTCAGTATTTAAAATTGGGATCTGTTGAGTGCAGAGGGTAGGTTCTGTAACAGGAAGTTTCAGGTTTGCCAAACCAAGGGAGCTCTCTCAAGCTTATCTCATCTGTCTGGTCATATTCTTCACCGAAAATGGCATGATTCTCCTCTGTCAGCTCATGCCTTGGCATAGACATGCACAGAGACTGAGCAATGCTCATCAAAGTGAGTGGAGTGAGTTATGGCTCGATGTCACTTTGTGTATGTGATGAACATTGCTATAGGTGGTGCCTGTTGAAAACTTACTTTGGCTCTGCAGAAGTGCAAGCCCTTTTCTTAATCTGTTCCTAAGCAGAACCTTTGCCTCTCACTGATATTACCCAGACAAATCTCTGACTATGGGTTATTTGCAAATGTAGGGTGTGATTTGCCACCTTAGGCCCATATAAGTGTTTTGCTCTGCTTGGCCAGTGGCATTGTTTCAAAAGGGAGGATATCCAGAACTGTTTGCTAATAAAAGTAATTGATAATCATATGTGTAAAGTTCATGAATTTCCTGACACTTTCCAGTGTTTTCACATTAAGCCAGGGGCTGTCCAAATTCTTGTAAGTAATAAATCACATGCCTCACCCTTCACACAACAGCAGAGCCAAGTCTATTGAATAAAATATTCACACGGTGCCTATTCATCTCCTTGTGGTTAGGATCCATTCAGGTGAGCACAGGCATCCAGTTAGTAGCTGGCATGCCGTTTGCTGGCTGAGGTGAAGGCAGCCTGGGGTTCCCACTTATCAAACCATCTGATGCCCAAGTGGCAATGGTTTCCTTGATGCCTTTGACAGTGAGTATTCACAGGGCAGAAAGAAACTAACAGCTAACCTAAAGCTGCTTACTATACCTGCCAGAGGTGGATTTAGTCCATTCCTCTGCTTGTAAAGATGCTATCACCAGACTGTTCATCTTGGGCTGTAAGTCCTCTACTCCTTTGTGCAACTGTATTCAAAGCAAGCAAACTGCCTGCTGCATCCTGTAAAGCAGACGGTCGCAATAAAGATTTAACAAGAATATTATTGTCATTGGCCAGAAAGAAAGATGCTGTCTAAATGATTGTTTTCCTTGAGTATTTTAACAGAAGTTTTAGTTCAGCATGAAGTGCAGCCTTTCCTCCTTTTATGAGAATTGGCAGGAAGAGGTAGTATTTTAGCTGACGCATAATCTATCTTGACTCTATTGCTTTTTTATTGTTTGTCAGAAAGGCCCTGGGGGTAAACATTATTTCTTTGTCTGTTTGGGCCCTGGCTTTGTGCCAAGGACACATTTCTCACACCAAGCATGTTTCTGCGTACCAGTGGGGGATAGACTGGGTGAGGACAAATTACCAGCTCTGTACACGGGCCTCTCAGGTGCCATTTACACATCTGTGGAGAGGTCATGGAAGTCAGAGAGTGTGAGAGGGAACAGGCTGAACGGAGCTTCCCGAGATCCCCTGGAAGTTGTCAGCTGGCAATTTCATTGCAGCATCTCACACCTTGCTCCCAACACTTGTGCAAACCACTGAGCCAGCACTTAGGGAGGCCAGCGAGCCAGACAGATGCTTTTGCTATGTGTATAGATGAGCCCAGGCAATGACTTAGCAATGATTTGATGGTTCAGTTGAAACAAATTCTCTCACTTGATCTCGTGCATCATTTGATAAAGAAAAAGCTGACTTACATTCTTAGCAAAGATACAGTTTGGAGAGCTCATTTCCCTGGGTGCTGGCTCTGGAGTCAGTTTTCTTGGGATGCCAAACACACAGCAATTGCCTAACACATTTGTTATCATCCACACCTAATAAAGGCCTACAGTTTTGTGCCCTCCTCTGTCCCATCATCTCTCTATCACCTCCTCTGTAAGTCTGTGCTTTTCTGGCATCTTCAGTAGTTGGGGCTTGTATGGGCAGTCCACTCTTAAACTGAACTGAACATCCCCACGGCAAAAGGTTTCCTATTCAGGAGATTACAACAGCTCTACTGCTAAAATCCAGCCCAGTTCTCAGCTTTTGTTGGTCCTATCACTGAGGTAGAGACTGTTTAGACTATTTTCACCAATGTAAATACTTCCCCAAAGTGGCAAAAACAGTTGTTCTCACTCTTCACTTTAAGACGGTTTCTAGACCATGTATGTTTTATAACTATTGCAAAACCAGGTTCGTTCCTGAAGTCATCCACTAGACTCATTGGTATTAAAGCTCTTACGCTTGGTCTCAGCATCCGCTGTGCACAGCACAGTATTCTGCAGATGCAGGAAGAAATCCCAAAGAACAAATCCCCAGGAAGGTGTCAACCACCCAACCCAGGGCACCGCAGTCCAGCCAGCTGCCCCCTCTCTCTGCTGCTTTAGAAAGGCTTTATCTTTTGTCTGTCACCTTTCTGTCTTTCCTCTCATCAAAAAGACTGCAGGTCTCCTCTGGGTGTATCCCGCTTTCCAATTCAGCTTTCAAAGTTCTTCTAGACTGGCAATATGGAGAGATCCTATAATGCTCCTGCTCAGCAAAGGGGTCCAACAGCCCCAGCTGGGTCCTGCTGGATGGGACCAGGCCAAGATGGGTAGGCAAGAGAAGTTTGCTCTATACCCCCTCTGACTTTCCTCTGAGATGAGCAAGATCTGTGTGTTCAAAGAGCTGACAGAGCATTCCCTAAGAAAACCAGGGGAGGAAAGAACCCATCTGCCTGTGTATGATTAGTATTTCTTCACCAAACAAAACCCTGTTTTAAAATCAGCTGTTGATTGTGAATTGCTAAAAGCACTGGGCACCTAACCTGGGTTACTCTGCGAGCAGCTGCTGTAAAATTTGCTGGTCCTAGGGGTGGGATAGTGTTCCCTGACTTGCTTGGATGTAGAATTAAATTGCTCT